>CAJUYH010007043.1:0-11109 GCA_910591685.1 Galerucella tenella
TATATATATATATATATGGTAACACAAAATATACCATGTGATGAACGAGTTTGGCGAGTGTGAGATAATGATGGTGAAGAAGAGCATGCAACGAGACAGGTAGATAGAGGGAAAAGCAAAGTGCTATAAAACCAACCTTTCCAAGAAATTGTCCTTTATGATAGGCATTTCCCTGTACGGGATCAACAACATAATCAGTTTCATTCTCATGTGAATTATTTTTCCAATGTGTCACAGTTTTATTTCCAGGTGTTGCACCAGTACGACTTGATAATGGTGACGCAAACGCTGAAGCAACACTTGCTCTTAGTCCATTATTGTTATTATTGTTGGTGCTTGTGGTTGGACTATTTGTCGTATCTGATTTGACAATACCCAATGAATCAATACCATCGATACTCGATATTCTTTCGGCATTATAGGATTTAACAGAAACGGATGTTGTTGTAGGGCTTGTAACGGCAATGGACGAAAGACTTCCGGGCTCTGAGCGTACACGTCTCGTTTCTCGGCTTACACGCGATTCGATTAACGACGTTGGAAGTGATGTGGTCACTGTCGTAATTCGATTACTACTCGCTGTTCCCAATGATGTTGAATGAATTTTTGATGTCCGTTGTTGTTGTTGTTGTTGTTGTTGTTGTCGTTGTTGGGAGCACGTTGAGCAGTCTATTTGTCTCTTTGTAGTAATTGGTGCTTTCTTTTTTAAATAGGTATCAGATTTGTTATGTGCATTTGTCTCTAATGGCGATAAAATTGAACAAATATTTATGTTTGAATTATCAATATTCACAATGTCAATTAATGAACCACCGCGTGTTGTCTTGTTCATCATGATGGGAGGCACATCGGTACAATGGTAGTTACAATTAAATCCTACCTTGACGTTTCCATTGGCAGTAATTCTTCCACCATTATTAATATGATTTGTCTTTGAATTATTCGAACTGGTTCAGCGACACGCTAACGCTATTTTTTCACTTCTATTACGCTTTATTAATCCTTCATTCAAAGAATTACTATTGTAATGGTTCTTCGTTAAATTACTGTGAGAAAATTGCTTGTTACTTTTCAATGTTAATCCCAAATGTTTGCCAGTATCTTGAAGGTCTTTAGATATTTTATCGATGCCAAAATTATTCACAACACTGTTATTAACTTTGACTGACATTGTTTACCTCAAAAAAAGAGAAAAAAAACAATAAAATAAAATAAAAAGAAATCACATTCACGCGACGAAAATTGTCTTCCTTACAATCCATGTATGCATGTATAATTTACGAATGTATACAGCTACGATGATTCTAATAATATAAAACAAATCCGTTGTGATAGAAAATTGGCAGCGGTATTACTATTCCACGTTGGAAATATCTCTGTAGTCGATAAAATTGTCCAAGGCTCCACCCGAGACGTTTGTAAAAGTCTACTCCCGGATAGCGACTCCCTCGACGATCGATCGCTGTGCTCCAGACACCAACGAAGCACCTTTGACATCATCAAACACGTTCTAATTATATCCTATAAACAGTCATTATAATGATTAGTTGGTTGGTATGCAAATATTGTATTATCGTGAACTAACCACGTAAAGAAATATGAAAAACCAGTTAAGTGTCCAGGGGTAAAAACGCGCAAGACAGATCAACATCTTATGACTGCTTCAAATTTTATGCACATTCTCTTAATTTACTTCCGATTAATTTTATGGTAAAAAAAATTATTTTACAAATAATTCTTATATAAATATTCACTGTTATATTAGTTGGCTGATCATTGGTAAACGATGACACGCGAGAATTTTATATAGATCAGGAACAGGTGCACCAAAACATAATTTTTCTTTCCATTTTATAAATACGGTATACGGTATGGAGAAATGATGAAGAGACATTTAATGGATTTCTTCAATGGATACCTTGCATACAATATTTTATATTTGTATAAACAACATAAATATAACACACGTCACATGTCTATATATATATATATAGAAACAAATTTAAATAAATAAATATTGTTGCTAATTTATTATTTACATTTTTATTTTCTCCATTCGTATGTTTAGACTGTTACTCGTCTAATGTATCGTCAGACATTGTTATAACACCCATACACGACCATGAAGACTCTGCAAGGCAAACTAATATGAGACTGTTCACTGTATGACTGTAAACCAGTAAGGCTTGCGCAAATCCCGCTCTCGAGTGATTCCATATCCCCTCTCTCTTTCACATATATATCTTTCTCTTTACATATACTTCTCTACATGTATATTTATATACATACATATAGATAGTCTAATAGTCGTTGTGTCAGAACTGCATGATGTCTTCCTGCCCATCCAGTCCTGCAACTTCTCCCTAGTTTCGAACGGGTTTTCTTACATCAATCTCAACTTCTCAATTTTTTTTTTTTTCCTTATTTCATATAAATTCATCTTGAAGATGTGTGAAAGAGATACTGTACATGATGACTTATTGTCCAAATAACTGATGATTATTTATGTATGCGAATAGGTCATTAACATCAGGTGATTTTTGAAGGATAAAAAAAGGAGATCCTTTATATTTTAGGGAATTAATTGGTTCATATAGACCTTTGTTTTTTTTTTCTTTTCGTATTTTTCTAGGTATATCAGTAGAGGCAACATATCATATTTTGTATACACGCATTCTGTTGTGGCGGCGATATACATATGTATGTTGTAATAGGATGACAACGTCCAATCGCCAGTTGCTATCTTAATATATAACCTCAAACATAAAATTTTGTGTTATAAAATGTAAGATAACCTTAATACATGATTAACGTGACATATGTGTTATTTCATTAATATCAAAGGTTAAAGATACGTTTCATTACAGTTAATTTAGCGTAAAGAACGAAATTCACATTGATATAAATATAAAATGATTTGGGTTAAAATTTCGTAGGTGTCTTTGTTCAAAGGCAATTGCTACATTTATTATTAATTGACGTCTACTAACGATGATTGCCAAAGTTCATTGTGTATATAATATCAATGTAATCTGGATCAATAATTATTTATTGTCAACTATCAACAATGAATTCACTTTTGAAAAGTGTCAAGTCAATGACGAACAAGCGAAACTTTCTGGTGAAGGAATCATTAACAAAACAATTGAATACAACTGTAATGGAGATACAGACTGTCGAAGGTATTGGCGATAGTGTACAGATAGGTGAAGAGACAATGGCATTGTGCGCAGTATTGGAAGCAATTTTTCTTCATGGCCTGAAAGATAGTCTGTTGAATCGGGTGACAGATGTACTGAGTGGTCCAGATTTTGATGCAATGCCACAGACAAGTTTTTGGGGTCCACTCCTTGTTTTTTCACATCGCGAAATAATCGATCAAATCCAAGGATTGATACAGATTACAACTGAAGTTGGTTATTGTCGTGCGTGGATACGTTTAGCATTGAATGAAGGTCTTTTATCCAGTTATCTATCCTCAATTCAACGTGATAATTCCGCATTAAAGCCATATTATGATTCAGCTGCATTTATTCGGGACTCTGACCATCTGGAAGTTGCCAGGAGATTGATTGAAAGTTTGGATAATATTACATTTGAGCTGGCATGCAATACGAGTTTATTAAATTTTTGGTCAAGTACACCATTATTAATGGCAGCCATTTGGTCGCCACCAATGAAATCATGTCCTGTAGTAAGTGCAGTTGATATCGCCAAGACAATCAATAGTGATATAATGCAATCGTACAATTTTGATGATGTTGAAACAACCAGTTCCATTGGTAGCGTAGGTTCTTTCTCATCGCAATCAATTCTTGGTAACGTTTCTCATTTTAATCACAATGATGCGCTGAAAGTAATATCAGGCAATGGGCCGAAAGATAATTTCAATTTGGGTGATAGTGAAGTATTAAGCTGTGAAAATCATGCAACCAGTTCTGATGAATCGCCAAGACAATTGGAACCAGCGTCAATGAAATCAGGGAATTTACCAAATGAGAGTCCGGATGATGATGAATCAGTTGAAAAAGTTGAGGGGCATTCATTGATTGTGCAACATGATAATGCTGCAGTAGAAGAAATAGATAACGTTAAGACAGAGTGTGGCGGAAATACAGTGGGAAATTCGTTAATTGGTAAAATTGGATGGTCAACATCACTTGAAGAAGCTGAAGCGTCAATGACATCATCTGTTATTTCACGGGGATCAGGAGCTGATGGCCGAACACCAGGTGAAGGTTCAACATATGATGCTTTGATAAAGAGTTATCATACTGGTGGTTATGCTACGTCGCCCGATCTTGGTGATTTTCTCAATAAATATCCACCTGAAACAACAAATGTACAGCAAGACGAGCCAAAATCACAAATCAAAGTAAAATATCAGTAATGAAATACAAAGATATGCTTGTTTGTGAATAGAATAGTTATTTTTTAATTTGCAGGTTGTAGAGAATTTGGATGAACAGATTGGACGATTGCCTCGAGAGACAGGATTAGATGTGCAAAATTATAGTTGCTTTGATTGTGGACATGCAATTGGGATGACATTTGGAAAAGCACACGTTTGTTCATTCACGGGCAATTATCATTGTAGCAATTGTATGGCGACAGAGGCATTTTTAATACCATCAAAAATCATACACAATTGGGATTTAAAACACTATCCAGTGTGCAATAGAGCCGCAATTTATCTCACTGATTGTGCAACATTGCTCGATCTCAAACTTTTAAATCCACGTATTTACATGGCTGTAGATACAATGGCACAATTGTATTCATTAAGAATACAATTGAATCTATTGCGTGCATATTTATTTACTTGTAGAGAGCCGATAATTGAATCATTGCAGAAAAAAGTTACACCAAGGGAATATTTATACGAACACGTACATAAATATTCTGTATCCGATCTTTTGGATGTGCCGTCTGGTACTCTCGCGCAACAATTACAAAAAGTTATTGAATTTGCACGAAATCATGTTTCAAACTGTTGGCTATGTAGTCAAAAGGGTTTTGTCTGTGAAATTTGTAATAATCCAAAGGTCATTTATCCATTTGACATGGCGTCTACATATCGAGTGAGGCAATCAATCAATTTTATTTTCATTATAGATGTTTTTTTTTTTTATTTTGTGAATTGACATAATTGCGTGGGATATTAATTTTCAGTGTAGCGGATGCAATGCAGTATTTCACATTGATTGTCTCAGTGCGTCGAAACCGTGTCCAAAGTGCGAACGTAAACGCAAACGACTGGATCGTCCATTGATAGATGTGCAAGACATCAATACATAAGCATAATGATCATGAAGAACTTAAATAATTTTAATTCAAATGGTGCAATAGTAAAAAAAAGGCTTCGGTTATACCTAAATATAATTGAAAATACTGTAAAAAAAATATCTAACACCTATCCACGATACAATTTAATTTAATATTTATATACAAATAAAATGAATTGTATTGAGTAAAATGAAACGATGTTACACATTATATATTTTTTTATCTTATTTAATAATAACCGAACATATAATACTGTTGTTACTTGAATTAATTCACTTAATTTCATTGTGTGAAAAAAAATTTCAGCGCGAGATTGTAAAGCCTCATGATTTCGTATTTATACACACAGGTACGTGTGGACTACATTTATTATAATAAACATTTTTGAATATAAAAATTTATTTGATTTTTTGTTATTCTGTATTTTTGATCCATTAAAACTTTGTACTATTTATTCACTTAATACTCACGAATTCCTTATAAAAAATAATATTTCTCTATATATTTCTCTTAAATTAATAAATGAATTGATATTTTATCATTAATTAATATAATATTCAACTAATTAAAAATTATCAATAAAGGAAATTGAAGAATATAATTTGATGTTAAAGGGAAGAGAATGATGTTTTGATTTCAAAAATTCTATCTACAATCCTGAGCATAATTTGCAATAAGATCATCTCAAATTTTGAAACTTCAAACTTTAATTTTTTCAAAATACATATGAACTGTACTTCCATTCATGCAATCTACCATCATTGAGCACAATTAAAAAATTATTCGTTTTTAATTGTTCCGAGAAGAAAATGAAGAAAAGCCTCACACAATCAATCTTTCTAATAACTTATTCAAAATAATTCCATTGATTGTGTATTGCGATCATGAAATTTATTGAAATATAATGAACAGATTCATCACTCCTCAATGCAAAGGTTTAGGAAAATATGCGGAGGGCAGAAGTTTATCTGAATTGACACGTCGCAAGCCGCCTTGCAACGTGCCAGAGGCACTTTTTGATCTGCCAGCAACACTTGACATCGGCACATTGTTATTTTCTGGAATTGCAGCGGATGCAATGGCAGATGGTGATATAATCTCCCCTGAAGTGCCATTACCGGTTAATTTATGAAAAATATTAAAACGATCCATTGGTGTACTTGTACTTGAGATTTGGCCAGTTCTATTGAACGTTGCCGTGCCAACAGTACTGTCAGTAGTAACACCAACCCCTGCTGAACGTCCACCAGTTGTCCTACCACTTTGATTAATATTGCAATGTTGCATCATTGGGGTACGCATTGAATGTGCTGTTGTTAAAGGAATACTGTGATATTGTGGTGCTTGTGTAGTACTTGTTATCGGTGTACGCGTCTCAAATTTACTAGTCAAAAATTTATTATGCCGCGGTAATGTCAATTGAAATGTTGACGGTACACTAATTGCCGCTGGTGTCGTTGACCCTTGAAGTGGCGACTGTACATCAGCTAATCGACGATTCAACCAACTAATAACATTATCATTATTTTTAATTGTCTTGTTCTTATCGTCTAATTGTAATTGGAGTATTTTTAATTGCTCTTTGTGAGCGTCTATTTCAGTCTTCAATGTTTTTATTTCTTTTGTTTGATCCTCGATTTTTGTCTCGAATTGTCCAACTTCTTTTTGCTTTACATCTAATAATCTTTCTTGCTCCAAAGCGATACTTGTTCTTAGTTTTAATTTTGATTTCGCTGAAGATAATTCATTTTGTAACTTTTTTATGATTTCATTTCCTTTTTCCACTTCTTCACTCACATTTTTCAATGCATTCTGTTTACGCTGCAATTGATTATCTCTCTCACCCATAAGCTCCTCCAATTGTTGTTTCTGTTCTTTGCCAGTTTTTAACATTTCCGATTGTTTGGCTATTAAAATTGTTTTGTCTTTCAATTCTTGTTCCAATACTGCCACTCGCGTCTTTAAATCGTGAACTGTCTGATCTTTATCATGATAATCGGTATCCAATTTTGAATTTTGTTTCTTCAATTGTCCCAAATCCCGCTGGGCAATATTCAATTCTTTCTCAATATTTTGCAATTGTTTTAATTGCTCTTTATTTGTCGCTTCAAGAAATGATTGTTTATCTTTATACGTCATATTTTGTGCACGTAATTCCGCCAATTCTGCATGAAGTTGATTTAATATCTCACTATGTCGACGTTCAACCTCCATTTTTTCCATTTCTGATTGTCTTTGCCATTCCAGTCTTGCTTGAGTCAACCTAAATATATAAAAATAAAAAAAAAAAAATAAACTTTCACATAAGTAACCCAAGTATAAAATTCAAGAGTGCATAGCAAGTATTGAAATATATCTAATTCATACCTGTCTTTCTCTACACTCAATTGATGACTCGACGTCATTTGCAATTGACTTCGTTCATTGAGATATCGTTGCTCCAATTGTTCATACTCTCGTGTTTTACATTCCAATTCTTCTGACAGTGTATTCAATCTCGATTCCAAATTAATTGTATCACGATTTTTATTGCCGAGATTCTCCTTCAATTGCTTCATTTTCATGGCCATATGTGTCTTTATATCAGTGTCACTCGCCGGTGATATATTCAAACTTAAATGGCACAGATGCTTAAAATTATTCGTTTCAACGAGTTTGAATATCCAATCGCCACCAATCTCTTCCGCCAGAAGCAATAAAAATTTTGGTGGTGTTTTTAATGCACTTGGTGTTGATACGTGACATTGTTCCAGTAAATATATCAATTGGGTGGCAAAGTTATCAAAGTCCACTAGCAAACCCTGTTGTGCTTTGAGTACTTTAAAGTCATCCTCAGTTATTAAAAGTGAATAAAGAAAGCACGGATCATCATCATCCGACAACAGCACACATAAACTCTAAACGAAAATATTTGGTTAATGATAAAATATTAATTGACATGGTTTAATGATAAATATTTTAACCTTAAAATTTACCTTTCGACAAACAGGACTGATACCTGCATGAATTTCCACATTAACTCTCAATTCACGTTGACGTTCTTCCTTATGCTGTGGTTTCATATACACTTTTTGTATTTTTGTGTACAACACTTCGACATTATTAAGTTGAAGTGCTGCATCACCAGTCTGCAAACTATTTCCCGCAATACTATTTAAATAGTTCATCTTCAAATGCGTATATCTTTATTTAACGATTGTTATTTGATATAAATATTTTTAAATAGAATCCTATGTAAATTGTACAAATGACGCATTATTTGCATAGGAGTTTGATAATGGTTGCATCAACTGAAATGTTGAATATACTCAGAATGATACTATCAAAATGTGTACATATAAACATAACACAATCACCAGAGAGGTATCAGACGCGTTCGACTTTTCAAATTGGTCATTGGGCGAAAATGACGACGCGCACGCAGAGTCATGAGTGGTGCCCTCTTAGCGGCAATAGTGGACATGATTCCTATTGGTGTAAAAATAAAACAACAGGAATGAATTTCCACCAATTATAACAGTTATGCTCTTTCCCGCCCAGTATTTCCGTTGAATCAAAGCACATTCATTGGTTCTTTCATATAGATTTATTCAACAAGGCAGTGCGATAGGTTCAAATATATCCAGATTGGCGGTTTTTCTCGCGCATGCGCATATATTAACCGTTAATGTGCCGGCATTTCACTCAGTAGATAGGTGATTCCCGCGCATGTCTCTCATTCAATAATCCCATGCTACACTCGCAGATGAGTGACTTAATTAACCCTATCATTACCTATTTACGCATGTTAATTTAGTAGTTTTGTTTTTATTTGTGATGTACAGTGTGATATATATATATATATATGTGTCAAGTGTTTGAATCCAATTATTCATGTGAACAGAGAGTGAAGATGAGGTTAGGTGAGAAATGAAAGATTTCCAACAATGTTCCAACAGTTGAGCGGTTTTTTAAAATGCACGTCATCAACTCACACAATTTTTATTCCTATTGAAATTGTTCGTTTATGATGACTATCCCAAATGGAATATGTGGATAGTATGAAATGTCGGACTTGCTTAAACAGAAAGAAATTATTGGAAAAGTAAGTAGGTTATTATTATGTAACAAATGATGTGAATGATTGTGGGAGGATTTTAATCGAAGATGAATTGTCGAGAAATGTTTTCAATGCCTTGGATGTATCTGCTAATAGTTGAAATAAAACAAAATCATAAATAAATGAAAGGGCTCACTGTTTCAAAATAGAATTCCGCCAATTTTTGGCTATT
The DNA here is from genome assembly GCA_910591685.1 of Galerucella tenella. Lineage (NCBI taxonomy): Eukaryota > Metazoa > Arthropoda > Insecta > Coleoptera > Chrysomelidae > Galerucella > Galerucella tenella. The sequence continues at coordinate 9,558 of CAJUYH010007043.1, forward strand.
CCATATTTAGAATATAAATTGATTCGATGATTGATTGATAGATATGTTGTGTTAACAGTCATTGTATATTATATTATTTTCTGCCTCTTGCCACAATGACAGGTATGTGCTGCCATCACGCCAACACTCTTGTTAAGTTTTTCAACAACGCTTGAAAGAAATGATAATAATAACAGAGTCATTCTCCCACTTTGTTCCACTGACGTACTGTGACCTACAGTATAAACATGTACACAAATATATATTACGGGATTTGTCAACCTCTAATCACTTGACCTGACAAAACACACACAAGCGTGCACCTATATATTATATATTTAATCTAAATAACAGATGTATATGGATGATGATGATGATGATGGTCCCAAGGTGTTTGATTATAAAAGCGTATAATGAACTATTTGTGAACGTTATCGATTATATATTTTTCTCATCAATATTATTCACTGATGGTGATGCTGTTGATTGTAAATGTCTATTTTTTGTGACAACTGTTGCGTACACTTTATGTATATGACGTCTTGGAATTTTTATCTCTCATCTACATATTTATTTATTTATTTTTCACTTTTCGATTAATCACAACTGCGTCAATGAATCCACAGTGCAATTGATTAATTAATAAACTCATGTGTGTTTATATATAAAATCGAAAAAAAGAATGTTGACAAGTTTTAATGATTGATATGATGTGAAAAGACGGAATGGAGAAAAAAAAAAGAAAAAAATATGAGGATCAACAACGCCAACGTTAGTGAGTTTTAACTTAAAAAGGATATCCTGATATCGCAACATCGACTTTAAGGTGATGTAAAAAAACATTGACGCCATGTGAGAAATGTGGCAACGTTGAGATTATCTCTTTCTTGGTTTCATTCCTTCATTTTTCTCTCTCTGTCTCCTATGTGAGGTCACCATATACACACACTTATATCAACATTATTATTCCAGAGTCGGATTATTGCATTTGTGTGTGACTGTGAAGTCAATTGGTAACATCCAATGAGTTGGATGCTCTCTTTGCCTTGGTGGTACAGCATAATTGTCATTATTATCATTATATCCACCAACACTCTACAACTTTGTCTGTGTGACCATAAACGTGAGGTCAAATTTCGTATATATTATACGTATGTGTGCATGTATGTATGAATGTAGGTAAGGATGTATATATACAATAATTAAATGAATCCAATTCAACAGCCATAAATAAAAAGTGAAGGAAATAAAAAATACAATAAAGCCCTTTTGTATATAAATTATTGCGAATGCTCAACCATACAAAAAATAAAATAGCCGACGTTGTGAAAATTGTGGGGAATTGTACACAAATATATATATCTATATTTATATATTGTGCAGTAATTGTGTGGTCGTGTAGGAAGCGTGGGAACCATTTCTCTCCCCGCGTCTTTATACTCGTTGACATTTTATGCCTTCAACATGTCGTTAAGGAACTGATAAAAAATTATGAGTTCCTACCATTTACTATTGTTAATATTATTATTTATATATTTGTTTAGTTGTTTAGCGACCGATATTATTCATTTGG
>CAJUYH010007044.1:0-18508 GCA_910591685.1 Galerucella tenella
TACCCTTTCTTGGATACGTTAATGATTATCCCGGCGACTCCCGGGACGACCCAGCAGTAGGTCCATATCTGCGTTCCGCAAGCTCGAGGGAATAAAAACCACAAATGGCGAGACGTATTTCATGGCGAACTTTTACAACTGTAAGTCGCCAAACGCTGCCACGTCTACCAAGTTCTGGCGATAAATAAGTCGCTAGATGCAATGCCGCTTGTCGTTAGTGCCGAAATATATCTGGAAAATCTCGATATTGTAGAATTTTTATTTAAATTAAAGAGAGAAGAAAATGGTAAAGTATATTTCCGTTCAAAATAAATCTTTGTTGAGTGAGTGAGTTTAATTTCGGCAAGTGTCAAGCTCAATTAATAAAAAAGCGGCGTACAGCAATTGCTTCAATCAGTTGTCGAAAATTAATTATTCTTAGGTTGCAAAAATTGATTTTTTTCGAACTACAAAAATCAAAGAATTTTTGGAGTTTAGATGTTCGTTAGAGCTCTTCATCCCTCTTTTCTTTGTAGTGCGGTCCTGATGACTGATGGTGTCGGGTGGCTGTGTTTGGTCATCATTGTACGCGATGTTCTTTGAATATCTTGCAGTTATGTGTTTGTCCACTTCAAAATTCCAAATGAGTTTGTCGGGATCGGCAGCACAACCAAAATTGATAACATATAGATGCTATAAAAACTTTGATAACAACGCTTTTCTTTCTGACTTACAGTCATTACCGTGGCATAATATATTATACGAAAATGATATAGAGAAAAAGCTAGAATTATTTAATGAATTTTTATTAACATTATTTAATATTCATACACCAATAAGGACTGTAAGGGTGACTAAGGCTAGGGCCCCTTGGCTAACCCCAAATTTAAAATATCTTATGAAAGAAAGAGATAAAGCCCTGCAGAAATATAAGCTATCAAAATCACCTATTGATTGAGTCTCAATACAAAGAACTACGTAACTATACGCTTTCAATGATCAGGGCTGAAAAAAGAGCTTACATTAATTTCATATCTAATAGAAAATCGGCCAAGGATCTAAGTATGGAAAACATTAAAAGATTTAAGTATCTATACTGGAAAAAAATAAAATATGGAGCTACAAGTGGAGCTTTCAAATCCAGAAATGATTAATCAACACTTTGCACAATATATTCAAAATGTCTCAAATTGTGATAATAAAATAAGTTTTTATAAAAATAACAAATTTAATTTCAGCGAATTTGCTTTTCAGTTATGCACAGTTGATGATGTAAGTAAAGCACTCCATAGCATTAAAACAAATACCTGTGAAACTGATGGTGTAACAGCTAATATGATTAAACAGTGTAGCCCTTTCATAGATCCTTTTATTACAAATATTGTAAATTGCTGTATTGAACAGAGTTATTTTCCTACTTCTTGGAAAAATAGTCTAGGTAGGCCTCTAACTAAAAATAATAATCCCACTACATATAATGATTTAAGAATAATATCTTTACTACCAGCTATGTCAAAAATTTTGGAAAAAATATTACATCAGCAAATGTATAATTACTTTAATTTAAATGCAATTATCCCGGACTTCCAAAATGGATTTCGAAGGGCACACTCGACGGCTGGAGCTTTGGCAGTTGTTACACATGATATTATTGAAGCTTACGACTAAGGTTTAGAGATCGAGCGTTCTCATACTTTTGGACTACTCAAAGGCCTTCGATACAATCAATCACGAACTTCTAATCGCCAAGCTAAAATATTATGGCTTCAACGCTGACTCTCTGACTCTTATGACATCATACATGCAAAACAGAACACAGCGAGTTAAAGTGGGTAAAGAGTATTCAGAAGAGTGTAGAGTGTTTTCAGGAGTGCCCCAGGGCTCAATATTGGGTCCACTTCTATTTATCGTATATACTGCTGACGTTTTGAGATCTCCTCAGTGTTGTAAGGTTCAAGCGTATTGGGCCTGTAGGAGAGCCATTGGTCCGAGGTGGGGACTGACCCCCAAAACGATCATATGGTTCTATAGAGTGATTATGCTGCCTATGCTCACATATGCGGCTCTGGTCTGGTGGCCGAGGGTAACCTTGGTCACGGCTAGATCGCAACTGGCACGCCTTCAAAGGGTGGTCAGTTTGGGGGCAACTGGCTGCATGAGAACTACACCAACTGTTGCGATGGAGGTGATCCTTGGTCTTCGGCCTCTTCACCATGTGATCGAGGCTGAGGCGGGGAGGGCTTTCCTGCGCTTGAAACGGCTGGGATACGTGCGAAGAGGGGAAGAGTGCAGGCACGTCAAGAAGCTCCGGCTCCTGGAAGATATTCCAGTTCTGGCTCGAGCGGCTGATGAATGCCTGCGTAAGTACTACTTCGCTACCCCATATAGGGCCATGATACGGGATAGAGAGTCCTGGGAAAAGAGAGAAATACACAGCCTAATGGGACCGTCTGGTACAGAGGTGGCTCATGCTCCGGTGATAGAGCAGGGGCTGGAATTTACTCCAGGAACCCAAGAACACAGGTTTGTGTACCATTGGGTGAGGGTGTATCTGCATATCAGGCCGAGATATATGCTATCTTGGAATGTGCGCAGATAAACCTAGACAGAGGTTATGTGGATCGACGCATAACCATATACTCCGACAGTCAGGCAGCAATTAAAGCCCTGAGTGGGTATACCGGCAACTCAGGACTTGCTAACGAATGTCGAGAACTACTTGCTAATCTTGCAAGGCGGAACGTGGTGCGGCTAGAATGGATTCCAGCCCACTCTGGTTTTGAAGGCAACGAGATGGCGGATGCACTGGCTGCGGAAGGGGCGGCAGCTCCTTTCTGCGGCCCGGGCCCGACCCTGGGCCTAACAAAACAAAGAATACGCAAGGAGACGAAGAAGTGGCTGAGGAATCAGCACCTCGCTCATTGGAATGCTCTGCAGGGTCCTAGACAATCCAAACTTCTACTGAAGGGATGGACTGATGGACACGCCAGGGCAGCCACTGAACTACCAAGGAGTAGACTAAGGAAGATAGCAGGACTCCTAACAGGGCACTGCTGTATGAGGAAGCACCTCTACAATCTAGGAGTAGAGGAAAGTTCCCTATGTAGGGGTTGCGGCATGACTGATGAAACGTCAGTTCATGTTCTCTTAGAGTGTCCACACTGGGCTGTATTACGCAGGCGAATCTTCGGAGTTACTGTCATGGCTCCTGGAGACACAAGCAGGCATCCACTGAAAAAGGTTGCGGCCTTTATTGAAGGGCTCGGCTTCATGGATGACTAGGTAGCAGGATTGGCACAATGGGCCCGCCAGTGGCCTCAGTGTCGGAACCTTGGCTTGAGTTGTCCAGGACAAGGCGCGCACATTTAGTAGTAGTAGTAAGGTTCAAGCGTTCGCGGACGACACTCAGCTTTATTGTCATTTCAATATTAATAATCATAACCTCACAATAGAAAGCTTAAACAGGGATCTTCAAATAATGACAGACATTTCAAAGGAACATTCTTTAAAACTTAATTCATCGAAGTCTAAACTTATGTTTTTTGGTCGGAAAAAAAGTACAAATATATTTTCAGTTGTTAGTAATATAAAAATATCTGGTGAAAAGCTTGAATTTTGCGAAGAAGCACGTAATTTAGGGGTAGTAATAGATAGTAATCTCAATTTAGAGAGCCATATTAAAAACCTTATCCAAAAAGTATATATTTCATTAAAACAATTATATAATAGTCGTAACATTTTAAGTGTCGACTTAAAAAAGAAGCTATGTGAAACCCTTGTTTTGTCTCACTTTAATTATGCAGACATGGTTTATGGCCCATGCCTTAGACAGTGTGACAAATTTCGAATTCAAAAAATCCAAAATATGTGTTGCCGTTTAATATTTAATATTAGAAAATATGATAGAATATCTTATAAAATTAATGAAATTCAATGGCTAAATATGGCAAATCGAAGGCTATTACATATTGGTATCTTTTTTCATGAGCTTATAAATAAACGCAAATACATCTCAACCTATTTCAGAGAAAAAATCAAGACCAATGACAGTGTACACTCTAGAAATACCAGGAATAAACAATAAACAAAATTCGTTATTCCTAAACATAAAACAGCATTTTTTCACAAAAGTTTTTTGTATATCTCTGTTAATTCTTATAATTCATTGCCCGATTATATAAAAACATTTTCGACAACAAAATTCAAATCTGTATTGAAATCTATCATTATGAACAAGCAACTAGAGGACTTTAGTTTGACCCACCGCTAGTCTGTTGACTGCTGCCCGAAGCGTGGAATTATCTAGGAGTGAAGTAGGTTTTTCTGTTTTTTTTTCTCTTTGATTTTATTTTTGTTAGGTATTTGTTAGGAGAAAAATTTTTAGGTTTTCCTTTTTCTTTAATTATAAGTTTTAGGTTAAGACTACGTTACCTAAAATGCGTTTCAAGTGCATAATTTGTCACATATATATGTACTTATATATGTTTTTAAATAACTTATAAATAATCTATTAGATGGTTAAGTTCGAGTAGCCCTAGGCTAGACTTCGCCAACTGATAGGTTAAGAACTCTATTGTTATACTTTATAATATGTATTGAATATTACAAATAAAAGTCGTTTATTATTATTATTATTATTATTCTGTAAGTTGCGACTGCCGATAATTGCGCAATTGTCGCTTTCAAACGCGGGTTTGGTATTCTCGAAGAAGCAACTGCGACCGCGATCGCAATTTATTTGTCAACTGCCTCTAGTGAGCAATTGGTTAACTGAAAAAGTGCATTTTTTAGTTGTTCATGTGAAAAATACGTATTCTGTAAGCAATTTTTTAGCAATTACAACGCGATTGCAATTGTCGAATAGCAATCACAATTATAGTAGTTGTAGTTGAGTTGCTTGATAATAAAATCAAGTTTTCTTAATAGAAATAGAAGGTAAGTAATAAATTATAACATTTTGTCAATGATAAACATGTTTTATTTGTACAAATAGTAATTTAATGGACTTACTAACTACCCTCAGAAAAGTTAGTTTTTATTTGTACTTAGTAATGAAAGAGATAATAGTTATTATTTGTTTTTACGTATTTAGTAATTGTTATTAAATATTAGGGTAGGTGTGTCCACTTTCCTGAGGGCAGTTAGTGAACCCATTAAATTACTATTTGTACAGATAAAACAGGTTTATTATTGACAGAATGTTATAATTTATTACTTACCTCTTATTTCTATTAAGAAAACTTGATTTAATTATGAGACAATTCAACTACAACTACTATAATTATGATTGCTAGTCAATCAACTCTTCCAACTGGCTATTGAAAACTCTGTTTTCTTCCATTTTCTGGACTATGTACCTCAAAAACAATTAATAGTAGCAGTACCCATTCTCAAATTATTTTACTCACCTAATTAATAACATGATAAGTACAACCACAAAAGACACAATAATTCAAAACTGATGTATTCACTAGGTACCTATTGCACTATTTAAAAATGAGAGAAAATAAAAATTCTTTCTGAAGGCAGATGCCATAGATAGCTAGGTACCTACACTCTTATCTTTATTATGTTAACATAAACAATCACTAAGAGTTAATTTTTGTTCAGGCTATGATGGTGTGATTTATATGCCCTTTAAGAATAAAATATCCATCAAATGATGTTTCTAACATGTTTGTTCTTGAAAAAGAAATACCTACCCACATTCTTACATGAATGAAAAAATAAATTGACTTGAGATATTTTTTTCATTACTCAAGGATTTAAACTCTCCTATACAGGGTGCGGCAGATAAACGATCAATTAGAGATATCTCGAGAACTAAAGGTATCTGAAATATGAAAATTGGCATGAAGAGGTTTTGAATAATAAGCTATTCAATGAAAATATTGCCGTAACCATTCTACTTCCGGTTATACCGGAAGTCGCACATAACTTTGTAATTTTTAATGGAAGACCCTGTATATTTTTAAATTTTAGGAATATTTACGTTATTCTGAACCGTTTTTGAGTTGTAATGTTTTTTATATGAAAATGACACTTTTTTACCATGTACATAAAATTCAATATCCTCTAATGTAATTTGAATAAAAGTTTAAATTTCTTAGGAATTATTTACCACATACCGCTTTATTGTTTACACTGTGAAGTTACCTTTTTTATTATACAGGGTGCTGTCAAAATTGGAATAAAAACGGAATCCACAATCTTCGCGTAATTCCTTTTTTTCAAATGGGACACCCTGTATGTGAATATTTATTTTAGAAGAATACGTTGTCCACTATCGATATGTATTACTATTCCCTATACCTATCTCCTGCAGTTTTCAAATGAATCAGCTTTATAGATTTTTGTCACAAAAAATTAATTTATCAAGTCGCCTATGGAATATTCTGACAAATGACAGTTATTGTTAATGTTTAATAGTCACCTTGTTGTATGCCGTTGTGTGAAAGGTATAATAATAGTTTGCCTTTAATTTTCTTAACAAAATAATAATGGCACATTTAGGATATACAAATGATGATTTTTTAAATTTAATTATGATTCACGGTGAGTATAACAGAATGATATCCAGAACTTGCCGTGTGTTTGCTGAGAGATATCCTGAAAAGCCTCGACCAAATCATAAAACTGTAAAACGTTTGCTACACAACTGTTCCCAGTTTGGTCAGTTTAAAAGTAAAAGAAATAAGCTCAAGACCCATGTCGATAATGAGGATTTACAAATAGACATCCTGGGATATTTTGCAGCTCATCCAAATTCATCCTTAAGAGAGTCTATAAATGTTTGGAAGTTGATGGGCAACACTTTGAACATTTGTTGAATTAACAAGCTAGTACCTTATTATCTTTGATAGTATCTGTATAATTGTTCAATGTTTAACCGAGTGTTTAACTCAATAAATTAATACCACATAGCCTATAATAAAATTAATTTTTTGTGACAAAAATGTATAGAGCTGATTTATTTGAAAACTGCAGGAGATAGGTATAGGGAATAGTAATACATATCGATAGTGGACAACGTATTCTTCTAAAATTAATAATCACATACAGGGTGTCCCATTTGAAAAAAAGGAATTACGCGAAGATAATGGATTCCGTTTTTATTCCAATTTTGACAGCACCCTGTATAATAAAAAAGGTAACTTCACAGTGTAAACAATAAAGCGGTTTGTGGTAAATAGTTCCTAAGAAATTTAAACTTTTATTCAAATTACATTAGAGGATATTGAATTTTATGTACATGGTAAAAAAGTGTCATTTTCATATAAAAAACATTACAACTCAAAAACGGTTCAAAATAGGTATAGGGAAGTATTAACAAAAAATGTTCAGAATAACGTGAATATTCCTAAAATGTAAAAATATACAGGGTCTTCCATTGAAAATTACAAAGTTATGTGCGACTTCCGGTATAACCGGAAGTAGAATGGTGACGGCAATATTTCCATTGAATAGCTCATATTCAAAACCCCTTCATGCCAACTTTCATATTTCAGATACCTTTAGTTCTCGAGATATCTCTAATTGACCGTTTATCTGCCGCACCTTGTATATTTACCCACATTTCACCATTATGTGATTTTTTTCATGTAAATATTCAAGGATTGAACATTGACTTTTTGCGCCTACCTATATCACCCATCTAAAAAAATACCTACAAGTAGGTATATTGTTTTTTTAAACAAATCATCTAAAAAAGTATTTGTAAACCCATTTTCAACTGCTTTTAGTTATGTAAGGCACTGTTTCGTAGACTTCCTTGGTTTTTCATGCATATTAAATATTTTTTACATTTGTTTTTGTTCATCAGCTGATTTTACAGACAATTTAAGTTACGTTGATAGCTACCCGATTGCAAGTGGCGCTAGTTTTATGACGTAAAAGTGCATCTTGACAGCAACCAGCAATTGCGACGCGACTACCTTACAGAATATCAAATTTTGCAACTGATTGCGCGACCGTTGTGCAACGGTTGCTAGTTGCAAAATAATTGTTGTTTTTACAGAATAAGCCTGCGGTATGGCGTAGGTGTTAATTGCTTTGGCAAGATTTCCTGTGTTCAACTGTGATTTCAATAAAGTAGCTACCCTTTGAGTGAAGTTGGAATTTCTCGTTTTTTGTTCTTATTTTTACCAAATGTGTTTAATGCCAGAGTGACATAAACTGATTTGTTTTGTGAAGGCATTTATATGTAAAATGTCGTGTGAACCGGTGATGACAAGGAAAATGACAGTTTTTATTACTGACGACTTAGGTTATGAAAATTAGTGAGAAAAGAAAAAGGCATTATAGACCATTCCAGAATACATGACTTTGACATGTTGACCATATTGTTTTGGAGGACTGGATCGATTAGTTGGAGTGTGCTTCCTTTTTTTGACATTAGCCTAGTCAAAGTACCTACACAAAATATACGTATAATGCCGCAAAAAACACGAAAATTTAAAATGGGAGAAGGGTTGTGATTAACATGAGAAAAACTTTATGATGTTAGGCATGCGATTTTCCGGAAAATCGTTGAGTGGATTTTTTTGTTTTCTCACTCTAATTGTTTGAATAATTAAAACACAGAAAAATGTTTAAATCAAAAATTGTAGCTTATACATTTACCGACAAAATTTGTCTGAACATTTTTTTGTATCTGCATTAGTTTTTACAATATACGACATTTCCCTGGTAGTATTTTTGAACATCAATTTTCATGTTTTAAATTTTACGATAGTGAATAAACAATGACATTTGGAAGAAAAAAATTTCATATGAAATGTGTTTTAAAATGGTGTATATACAAATACATTGGAAAAAATAGTTTTTTTTTCAATTTTTTAATGTATACTTAATCATCGATTTTCCACGCAAACCTCTACTAAAAAGTTTTTTTTACCTCTAATTAACGTCAATAAATTAAAAATTAAATTATTTAACATAGCGTACTTCAAAGATTATGGTTTAATCTTCGAACTTTATTTGAAACTTTTTTTGTATCTGTTTTTTTCACAAATAGACTATGAGCCCATGAGGAAAAAAGTGTCGCAATTTGAAACAGCAGAAAACCCTTTCAGAACGATAGTTTATCATGTCACAATCGGTTCCAGCACTATGGCGTACATTTTCTCTTGTGCAGAAAAGCGCAGTGGAAAAACTGAACATTTCATTTTTCACCTCCCGAAACCGTGATATGAAACTGTATGCCGTTTGTTACATTTGATAGTAGAATCATAGGAGACCGGTCCAGACTCTATGGCGTTCAAAAATAATCGTTCGGAAAATCTAGGAAAATTTTTAAAAATTCTTATTATTATTATTGTCAATTATTTAAAAAAATATATTTATAGAAATGATATTTATAGAAAAACTGTAGGTATATAGGTATATAGTAATTTCGAATGTAGATGCTTCAAAGTGCTTAGTGGTGAAGTTTCATTGAATTATATTAATTTCGAAAAAAGATATAATTGAATGAACTCTAAAAAAAATAAGTAAAATAAAGCATACCAAAAAAAAACCGAATTTTCAAGAAGCATTTGTTTAAAATTCTAAATGTTGATGGCTTTGCTTTTATATTAATAAATAAAGTTTTATGCTCATTTGCAATACTGAATCCAAAAGGAATTTTCGCTGGGATAAGTATTAATTAAACAGGAACTATAATTGTTTATTGTGTATAATTTTTAGCTCTAGTTTTTTTTTATAAAAAACTGATTTTACAGTTATAAAAACTACTTTTTCAAATTTGAAAGTATTTCTATCTAAAAGTTGAGATCTTTCTCTACATTTAACATAAGTTTATTTATTTTTTCAAAATGTTATAAGCCCAGCATTATTAACTTCGCGCGTAACCACGAATTGACCAATACTGAAATTAATTTTATCTGGTAAACTTTTTAATTTACAGAAAAATTTTTCTGAATGGAATGGAACAGATGTCTGTTAACCCTGGCAAAACTGTAATAGTTCCCTTCACTAGAAAATGGAATTTGGAGGATCTTCCACCACTTTCCTACAATGGTGAGGTTATTCCATTTGCAGCGGAAGTAAAATATTTGGGGATTATCCTAGATAAGAAACTTACTTGGAACGCTCACTTGGAAAAAGTTATCCATAAGGCCAGACTATCTTTGTGGACATGTCGCAGGATCTGTGGAAAATCTTGGGGCTTGGGACCCAAACAAATCTATTGGATATATGTGATGATCGTTAGACCAATGATCACATATGGAGCTATTGCCTGGTGGCCAAAAGCTTTACAGCAAACGGCCCAAGCAAAGCTCTCTGGTTTACAGAGACAGGCTTGTCTGGCAATCACTGGTGCTATCAGCTCCACACTGTCAGCAGCAATGGAAATCCTTCTGGGCCTACCTCCTCTCCATATATTTTTGGAAAGAGAGGCTAGATGGACAGCATACAGAATTGTACATATTTCTAAATGCACAAATCAGGCTTATGCAGAACGAAGCAGAATACTAGCGGACAGTGAAAGTCACAGTATTCTGGGAATGACCTCTGACATAATGCCTCCAACAGTAAACTATGACCTGCCTTACATCGTCCTAATTCCAAATAGAGATGAATGGGTCCTCCGTAAGGATGAACTATTAAGAGCTGACAGCTGTTGGTACACAGATGGCTCGAAAACACCCTCAGGCTCTGGTGCAGGTGTATACGGGCGCAGACCTAGGACAAAAATTTCAACCTCTAGGGGATCCTATGCAACCGTATTTCAGGCGGAAATTTACGCCATTGTTTCATGTGTGGAGAGAGTGGAGCAAGCCAATCTCATACATAGAACAATACAAATTTTCTCGGACAGCCAAGCGGCTTTAAAAGCACTTAGCTCTCGCCGTGTAACGTCGAAATTGGTTTTAGACTGCCAAAAAAGACTCTCCTCTATAGGAGAACTCAATAAAGTATTGCTGGTCTGGATCCCTGGCCATTCTGGCATGGAAGGAAACGAGAAGGCAGACTTTCTTGCAAGAGAGGGTGCCACACGTGTTTCTATCGGACCAGAACCTACAATTGGCATCGCAATAAGTTTTGCCAAACAAACACTAAATACCTGGCCAGCAAGAAGAGCTTTAGACTTCTGGCACAATTTACCAGGATTGGTTCATTCAAAGGCTTTTATACATCCTTCGAAGTATGTCTCCAAACAAATGTTAGACCATAGCAGGCATGACCTACGTTGTCTAACAGGCCTTTTAACAGGCCACTGTCATCTGAATCATCATATGCTGAAACTTGGACTGTCGGAAGATCCGACCTGCCGTCTTTGTTTGGAAGATGATGAAACAGCAGAGCATATAATTTGTGCCTGCCCCGCCGCGGCTCGAATCAGGTATCTGATGTTTGGCAGGGTCTCTCTCTCACCCTCGTACGTGAAATATCATTCACCAAATAAAATAATCGGCTTTGTTAAGAAGCTGAATTTGTTTGGTGAAATCTGAATAGGTGTGAGCCACAATAGATACTTGTGAGTCACAGTGGAGGGTCTTATAGACCCACTCACCGCAAACCTAACCTAACCTAACCTAAATTGTTGTAGGGTAATTCCGGTAGAGATGCCGGCATGGTAGAGATGCCGATTGACCATATTTCCGAACGTACCTATCTGCGAGACATAAGTTACGCGCCTACGTATACACGTGTCAGTGCCTATAGAAGTCTGTAGTCGGCATTGTGCAATCTCCAATCATTTTTAATTTAACTGAGATTTTCAATTTCTGCCAAGTGAAAAGTTTTTCGGAGTATAAGGTTAGTGTACTTTACTTACTTTATAAATGTTCTAGTATAAAATTTGCATGAATATAGTGAAACAGTATAGAATGAGGTTATACCTTTGCTTATTTGTGTCATCTTTATCCCAGTTGCAACTGTTCAAGGGCAATCGGCATCTCTCCCGGAAATTCGGGAGAGAAGCCGATTTTTAATGGGGTGTTAGGCTAACCTAAAAAAATATTGTAATTACAGAAATGCCGAGCAAATACGAAAGAAAGTGTCCTAATAGGGGTAAATGGACCGAAGAAGCCTTAGAAGCTGCTCTGCAGAGTATAGCAGAAGGTATGGATGTAAACGAAGCTGCTAGAGTTTTTGAAATTCCACCAAGAACTTTAAAACGCAGAGTTGCATCCGGCAATTCCAGAAAAGGACGAATGGGACCTGACAGTTTGCTTGGTGAAAACGCTGAAAAAAAATTGTTATACACATAAACAAACTGCAGGTGAGAGGATTTACTCCTACGAGATTAGAAGTTAGACGAATGGCGTTTTACCTAGCAGAGCAGTTGAAAATACAGCACAAATTTAATAGACAAGCTGAACTCGCAGGTTATGACTGGCTTTCGTCCTTTTTACGACGACATCCTGAATTGTCCATAAGGAAGGCTGAAGCCTTGTCCCGCAATAGAAGTGTCGGCATGGATCGAGAAGTAGTTGCCAAATATTTTGAACTACTCTCTTCTATATTGGAGGAACATCAGCTACTCGGCAAACCCGCTTGTCTATATAATATGGATGAGACTGGACTCCAACTGAACAACCGTCCAGGGGAGGTCATTGCCAAGAGAGGATCAAAAGTCGTGTCTGCATTGACAGCAGCAGAACGGGGAGAAACGATAACAGTTATAGGCTGTTGCAACGCAGAAGGAACTTTTTTGCCACCCGCGTGCATTTTCAAGGGTAAAAATAAAAAACCTGAATTTGAGGATGGGATGCCACCAGGCTCTGTAGTGTACATGAACCAGAAGTCGGCGTACATCAACACACACATTTTTCTAGAGTGGCTGAAGTTTCATTTTGTCCCAAGGAAAACTGCAGGTAAAGTGGTATTAATACTTGACGGTCATGGATCACACTGCAGTTCAGTCGAAACACTAACATTTGCTGATGAAAATGAAATTATTCTTCTTTGCCTTCCCCCACATACCACACACTACCTCCAACCGCTGGACCGGTCGTTTTTCAAATCTTTAAAAGCGTCATTTTTTCAAGCCTGTGATACGTGGGTGAAATCGAACGTAGACAGAAGAATTAGTAGGCTGCAGTTCGGAAGACTCCTAGGAGTCGCTTGGGGAAAATCTGCAAATGTTCAAAACGCCACATCTGGTTTCAGGGCGACCGGAATTTATCCGCTGAACCCGCAAAACATTCCGGACTACGCTTATGGGTGCAATGACGTGGGAACAAATGAAGCGCCTGCGAAAGTGTCGTGTCAAGAAGAAGGAATATTTTCTCCACAGCCATCAACTACACACGTTGCTGAATCGGCTGAACTACCAACAGCCCAAACCACGCACGTTTCGACTCCTCCAAAACTCACGCCTGGCAAAGCTCTGGACATTGTATCACCTGTTCCAGGTACTGCTGTACTAGACGTTAGGAGAAAAGCTAAGAAAATCGCAGAAATTTTAAATAGTGCAGAATGCATAGAAAAGCGCAAGAAAAACCAAGAGCATAAAGAAGAGATGGAACTAAAGAAACTTAAACGTGCTGAAACACGTATCGTATCTAAAAAAGGGAAATTTGCTGCGAAGACGATACCCAAAGGCAAACAGAAAAAAATTGAACTGGAGTTGGAGGAATCTACTGATGAAGATTTGGACATTTCCATTCATGACAGCAGCTCGGACATGGAAACTAACAATGACGCAACCTGTACTGGGTGTGGTGAAGAGTATACCAAGACAACCAAAACCGATGACTGTACCAAATACCAAAATACATGCGAAATATGCGTAAAATTGCTCATTAAAAAGAAAAAAGTGTAGAGGCATCTCTACCTTAAGCTTGCGGCATCTCTCCCGTAATATTAGGTAGAGATGCCTATTTACAGAGTGTGCGAAAATGTTTTTTTATTGTTCATTGCATTTAGTTTAAGGAATAATACTTATGTACCTTGTTTACCAAATAAATATTACATGCGACATAATTATTGTGAAATTAGTAAATCAAGAAAATGTAAAAAATCGGCTTCTCTCCCGGAATTACCCTATACAGTCAAAATATTATTTGGTAAAAAGTTACACCATTTTGTGCGTCGGGTTTAGTGGGGAGAGGAAAAGTTAAAAATTAGTAGCTTTTATCAGTTTTTCCTAAATATTTCGAAAACTATGTGTTATGTACAAAAATATTTTACCCTAAATTTGAAACAAAAATAGTCTTATATATAATCTTGCTAAATTGAGCGGTTCCAGAGTTACCAAACTGAAAACACCACATGTAGGGTATTATCAGTAGTAATACCCCTAGGGTCTTGATAATTCCGAGATAATTTTGTCATAGAGAATGCTGAAAGCGTGTTGCTTGATAATAGCCCAAGGCCGAAGGCCGAGGGCTATTATCTTTGAGCAGTACGACAAAATTTTGAGTATTTATCAAGACCCGAGGAGTATTCGATAAGATAATTTTTTACTTTGTAGATATCAAAAAATTGATTGTAAATCTGACGTTTAATAATTTATTAGTTATAATCGAACAA
The DNA here is from genome assembly GCA_910591685.1 of Galerucella tenella. Taxonomy (NCBI): domain Eukaryota; kingdom Metazoa; phylum Arthropoda; class Insecta; order Coleoptera; family Chrysomelidae; genus Galerucella; species Galerucella tenella. The sequence continues at coordinate 14,464 of CAJUYH010007044.1, forward strand.
ATATTTATTCATTTTTATTCAAAACTACAGTTGTGAAAAGTACAATTAGTAAATTAATTGAATCGTTGGATGCCATATCAAATTATTCGCGACATTTTTAATCCAGTTGCCAGTTTGACGTTTAATTAATTTTTAATAAAAAGTAAACACCAAACTGAAAACAGCACATGTAGGGTATTATCAGTAGTAATACCCCTAGGGTCTTGATAATACCGAGATAATTTTGTCATAGAGAATGCTGAAAGCGTGTTGCCGAAGGCCGAGGGCTATTTTCTTTGAGCAACACGCTTGAAGGATTCTCTACGATAAAATTTTGAGTATTTATCAAGACCCGAGGAGTATTCGATAAGATAATTTTTTACTTTGTAGATATCAAAAAATTGATTGTAAATCTGACGTTTAATAATTTATTAGTTATAATCAAACAAATATTATTCATTTTTATTCAAAACTACAGTTGTGAAAAGTACAATTGGTAAATTAATTGAATCGTTGGATGCCATATCAAATTATTCGCGACATTTTTAATCCAGTTGTCAGTTTGACGTTTAATTAACTTAAAAAAAATAAACACCAAACTGAAAACACCACATGTAGGGTATTATCGCTGTAATCCTGAGGTGATTGGATGAAATTTGACACATGACTTGAAATTAAGTAATTTGATTGGTTACTATATCCAGTAAAAAATTATCAGTAACATACCACCGGTCACGGAAATCATAATTTAAATTTACAAGACACTATCCTCTATAAAAACAGTAGTTTCTTGAATTATATCATATTGGGACAACAAAATAAAATTTCTACTTTCGCACCCCTCCGTAACTCTGGAACCATTCAGTTTAGCATGATTATGTATAGGATCCTTTTTGTTCTGAATTTAAAGTAGATTATTATTTTTCTACATCTACAACACTTTTCACGTTGAATCGCATAGTTTTTGAAATATTTAGAAAACACGCTGAATCAGCATAGTTTTTGAAATATTTAGAAAAAAACTTATAAAAAACTACTAATTTTCAAATTATCCCCCCCTCCCCCTTAAACCCGACTCACAAAATGGTGTAACTTTTTACCAAATAATATGTGGACTGCATAGAACAAATTAAAGCAGGCGAAATACTTTTATTTTGGATGTTGAGGTTTGGCTCCAATGGCATCGTACTGATACGCCAAGCTTAAAGTTGTTATTCACTTAGAGAGCCGTTTTTTAAGGCACTATCCAAGCATCGCGGCCTGATCATCTAAAATAAATAGTCACCTCGCTTCGTTAAAACAACCGGATATCGAAGAAGAATATTGGCATTGGCGTAATGGCATTTTAGATACCTTTAAGAACTAATTGTATATTAAAGTCTAACTGCGTCCTCCAGCATAATATGGCCGACATGCCAGTGACGTCATTTTGGAATAGACTATTGAATTCTATATCTAGGGTTAACAATAATTTCTCCACTGGCTGTATGGCTCCACCCTGCTTTGTTAACCGAAATCTTTTGGAAGAAGACATATTTATCGTCGTACGTGATTTTATATTGTTTTGACTATTATGAAATCCAGTTATTACTTAAAATATGTTTTTCGGTTCAATGTCACTTAATTGAAGAATTCTTGATCAGGTATATATAAAAAATATGTTAATTTTGAAATATTATTACACAAATTTTGTTTCCTTACCCCTTAGATAGAATTCCCAAATGGCAAACCGGCGTTTTTTACCTGAAAAATATAAAACATAAAAGAATAAGCAAAGTTAAACCGTGAAATCGAAACATATAAAATGTTCCAAAACTTCCAACGCTTCAACAATCTCAATTAATAATTTTTATTGCCATTATAAAGAATTCAGAAATACAATTTTAAAATTTGGGAATATTTGTTTCACATATGAACTCTGTAAACTAAACATTGAATATGAAAAGTTTTTTTGTATGGTTGATAAAAATGTTAAAATCTCCATTTATTCACATAAAACAACTTCCCTATACATTATTATATATGTTACGGTTATAGTATATTACTTGGCTAGTATATAAACTAGTTGGATAGTATTCAAACTATTCAACTGCCTAGTTATTTTAATGAAAAATCATATTTTCACTAAAATAGCTACGAGTAGGTAATGGCTGGTTTGTATACTATCCAGCTATTTTATAAACTATAAAAAATTTATCGCTAAAACTCAAACCAAAAGGAAATTACACAAATTAGTTTGTGACATCAATATCAGGTTCACACTTTATCCAACTAATGTGGATAGTTTACAAAATGCAAAATACAAAAATGCTAGCTGATTTGTGTAATGTTCTTGTGGTTTGAGTTTTGGCGATAAATTTTGTATAGTTTAGAAACTAGCTGGATAGTATACAAACCAGCCATTACTCGTAGCTATTTTAGTGAAAATATGATTTTTCATTAAAATAACTAGGCAGTTGTGTAGTTTGAATACTATCCAACTAGTTTATATACTAGCCAAGTAATATACTATAACCGTAACATATATATTAATTATTTCAGCCTTATGATTGCGTAGGCCGTATTATTTATTCTTCAATTATAGCTGTCTGTCAATTTACCTGTCATAAATAAATACTATAGAAAGTTAAGCCTGTTGTAGATAATAGTGATGATGGAATAATAGTGTATTCTTCAACGCGTGCAGAATGATGGCTATTATTCACGCGGATGAAGTTTCCAAAACGAGGGAGCGTAGCGAGTGAGTTTTGGAATCATCCAAGTGAATAATAGCCATTCTACACAAGTAAAAGACTATACTTTCTCCACGACAAAAAAGAAAAAACTTCCAGTGAGGATCGAACCTCGATCGTCCGTGCCATAGTCAACAACCACTAGGCTATAAAGCATATTTATAAAAATGTAAAGAGTAAATATATATACGTAACTCATATTTTTAATCGGAACCCTTACATTTATAAATGAAATTAATTCCGGGAGACGTACATATTCACTATGTAAAATTATGATTTTATAATTATTTTGAAGTTTCAAACGACGCGCTGTCAGAAGCGATTTGCGTTCTTAGGTATTTGACGTTTTAAAGAGACGATTTGATTTATTCATTTCAATTCATTTTAGCGTGAATTCTGATAATAATAGAATGTGATTGGCTAACGAGAGTGAATTCTTTCCATTATTCACTGGTGTGAAGAATTTATATCATTATGCAGCTAAATAATGTAGAAATAATTTGTGCGTTATTATTTAGTCGTGGAGAAAAAATGTTCTTTGATACTATACTGCTTATCCCGAAGAGTCATTACGTTGTTGTGCCAGAGATTTAGATGTATCTACCAATGGTATCCATTCAAAGCATTTTAAACACATTTTAACTTTCATCACTAGCCTTTTAACCCAGTTCAAAGTTTAAAGCACACAGACCATAATAAAAGAATAGAATTTGTGATGCTAAAATGTGAAAAATATGATGAATATTTGAAGAATATTATATGGTAAGATTAATCAATTCAAGAAAAATAGACACAATTCGCATTACTGGAGCGAAGAAAATTAACAGTTAACAAGAGTACATGGTTTTCATTCCATCTACTGATAATGAAAATTGATCTGCTTATCTTTTTTTTTCTGAGGAGCCGTCCCTTCGCCGGTACCATCTCAGCCTCCTGGGCTTATTGTGGATACTCCTAGTGTTCTGACTACAACCTATTCAGCCATTCCGTTCCCTGTATTGGCTCATACAGGTTCTTTGCTGGTTGGTTGTAGAAGTCTTCTGGAGTCATTTGGGGTCTACCATACAGTTTCTGCCTTCTGTGGTCCAGCGACTTACAGTGCTGTTTCGGTAATCTGCTAATCTTACAAATGAATCATTTAATTTCATTTTCATTAGGCATAATATAATGACATGATCTTCATTAAAATTATTTTTATCAAGTGAGTTTATTGGAATGACAAACCACAATTTTGAGTGACCTTCACTGAGACCTAAAAGTTCTATTGTGCCCCCTTACTTCTACTTAGTTTGTAATGTGTGTATCCTACTATGGATACTTGGTGCATTAGGAAT
>CAJUYH010007045.1:0-18505 GCA_910591685.1 Galerucella tenella
TAAAAATGTGGTGGCTTACTGTATTTAGGTGTTAACATTGTTCTTTCACGACTAGCACGACTCTTGAATTTGAAAAGTGTTTTATAAATTTTGTTTTCAATAGATTTGGTAGGATCATTTGGTAGCTTGGTGTAAGGGCCATTTATTAATAAATCCATTACTTTTGAATCATAATCAACTTTGTTCATGATAACAGTAGAATTGCCCTTATCAGCCGGTAAAATAATCAAGGATTATTTATCGTCGCCTCGAAGTCAAAACCTCGTATGTCAAAGTTCACAACTTTTCAGGAAACCCAAAAAACTTAGTATAATTTGCTGTTGTGATAATTTTGGTACAGGGTATTGTCATATTGAAGGCCTGGATAAGAGTAAAATCCTGAATAAATTAAATTTTAGTTTTTTCTTGTTTTTTTCTTTGTAACCGCAAAAATAGTGAGATACGAGTTTTTCACTATTAATTTTGGACTTCCGAGGTTTTCTCACTGCAAAGTGAACAATAAAAATTGAACAAATTAAGAAAGAAAGAAACATTGTATTCTGGTAATCGGTAGTTATAACAAATAATACACAAAATACAATAAAAATAATATATTTTCGACTTAGATTAAATGCTAAGGTTGGATGAAAAAACGTATAAAAAAATTAATAAAGTAGAGAATCATAAAATCCATGATAATCTTGATGAATGACCTTTTTAAAGACTGAAGATGATCATATTTATCACATTTGAGAGGCAATGTAGCTTTGCATAGTTTCTTTACAGTTCCCGTATTATTTGACATTCTGTGGGGAAGGAGAGACCACTCATCATCAAACCTCAATTTGAATTGTATCCCACTGTCATCTGAATATTCAAGGGCTACTAAGTCAGTTACACAAGGATCGCCGGTCTTGACACCTGGACGTTTAGTCTTATAATATTTAATTTCGTCATAGCTGTTGAAGAAACTGTGATCAACGTACTTCACTTTGTATGGTCCTTTAGAGTTTCGACGAGCTTGTTCAATGATCTGAGCGTAATTTGAGGGCGAATGAACTTCTCTATTTTTTTTACGCATTTCGATGGTGGAATGTACGCTGTCGCATTCCATCTGAGAATGGCCCTTAGTAAGATATTTTTGAACAATATCGTTGGTTTCATTCATTATGCAGTAATGATGCAAAGCATTAGCTAAGGTTACGTTCCTATTCTGAGCACAACAGCCATCACTAAAAGATTTTTAATTTGTCTTTATCATCTCCGGCAATTTCATTGTTGATATAATCTGTTAGACATGAGGCAAAACAATTAGCATCCATTTCCCCCTCCCCTTCGTGCCATACATAGCATACGACAGCATCACTACCCAAATTGTAAATGGTAAAGTTATGGCAAGCTAATTTTTGTTTAAAATAAATCATGCCAGCTGTCAAAAATGGCACAAGCTGCACCGCCTGTACATCCATAGTGAATGTAAGTACTTTCCCAGCGACGGCATCGTCTTTGTCTTTTTGTTTTTCCTGACGAGCTCGTTCTTTTTGGTTGATGTGGAAGTTATATTCATCTAGTCCAACATTATTTAGTTTGAAGCTAAAACACATTGATCTTTTGGTGGATGGTAGATGTCAATATTCAAATGTTTCATTTCTAATGTAAAAACATCTTTGCTCGCGGCAGAATTTTCTCCCACTTGTGCTTTGTATACATTGTACACCTCAGTGTGTGATTTAAAGATAGTTTCCACATATAGTTTACTGGTTGTCGATCTACAATAATATGAAGGTAGTTTCGGCAACTTCTCCAAAAACGCGCGGGCATCGGTCTGGCCCGTGGCTTGTGCTGATCATCGGTTGGTAGCCGAGCCATACGATAAGCAGAGATATTCACATGCAAGCGTATCATCAGTGGCCGTTTTGATGCGGTGTTGTTTGTGTCTGCTGAGCACGTTTTTTTTCAGATATTTTTTCGTTTTGGGCTACACAAAATGGCAAATAGTAATGAAAAATATCGTTTTGATACTGAACTACTGATATCAACAATGGAACAAAAACCATGCATCTGGGATACTTCTTCGGAAGATTATAAAAACTATGATATAAAAAACAAAGCTTGGGAAGAAGTCAATCAATATCTGTCGAATTTTAAACGATTTGCGGAAAAATAGTATGTTTACCTCGTAGGAAAAGCCACTGAAAAGCCACTGTGTTGCTAAGTCTCGGCTTGCGCCTCGACTTAGCAATCTTCACAGTCGTCCAGGAATGTTAAGCTTTTCCTACCCGGTAAACAATGTACTATTGTTATACATAATTTTGATAATTCTATTATTGCTGTTACGCTCAATTTGGTTCTTTCTGTAAGGGTCTGATCAATTTCTAATTTTGATTGGACAAGTTCTATTGTTTTTTGTACCGGTACATTCGTGAAGAGACTAACTACATCAAAACTGACCAAATAATGGCTTTTGTTGAACTTTAAATCTGATAGTTTTTCCAAAAAATGATTGCTATTTTTGATGTATGAATCTGTCTGTCCTGCGAGGGGTTCAATGATTTTTAATATATAATTTGATAGTTTGCTGCATGGGGAATTAATAGTGCTACAAATTGGTCGTAATGGTATGTTTTGTTTATGAATTTTTGGTGAACCATAAAAATGTGGTGGCTTACTGTATTTAGGTGTTAACATTGTTCTTTCACGGTTAGCAAATTCGTTCTTGAATTTGAAAAGTGTCTTATAAATTTTGTTTTCAATATAAGAGCCATTTATTAATAAATCCATTACTTTTGAATCATAATCAACTTTGTTTATAATTACAGTAGAATTGCCCTTATCAGCCGGTAAAATAATAATAGAATCATCTTCTTTAAAATTTTTAATTGATTTTTGTTCTGCTTTTGTAGTATTGTTTTTCAAATTAATAGATTTTTCTAATATGACTTTACAACGTACTCTATATTCTTCTCTTTCGTGTTCAGGTAATTCACTACTTACTTGTTCTATTGAACTTATTATGTCTAATTTTGGTATTTTTTGGAGTCAAAGCAAAATTTAATCCTTTTGAAAGAACTAATACGTCTGAAGAAATTAAAGTTTTGTTTGATAAATTAATTATTGTATTCGGTACATTGTTTTGTTGATAATTATTCAGATCTTTTTGGATTTTTTGTTCAAATGATATTTCAAACTTTCGCATTTGAATTTGTTTTTGTTTTTCATACGTTGTAGTATATATAATATTTATATTTGTTATTATTTTATCGAAGTCAATTTTAGTTACCGTATCAAAAAAAAAATCCTCAATATCTACGATATCGTGTTCGATATTGAATACTTTATATGTATGGTGCTGAAGGCGTTCTCGAACCATAGCAAAACTTGCCTTTTCCAATATTCTGGTTATTTTTCTTCCTCCGTAGGCAGGATGTAACCTTAGTCCTCTTGGTATGACTCCATTATTCCTGTATCAGCTGTGCCAGCTTCTTGTATAAACTGTCTAATTTTCTAAAATATTTTGGAACAGATGGCCCACACCTTGTGTCTAAATATCTTCTGTAAGTTCCTTGTGGCATTACTTATTCTTTTTTCTTATTCTTTTGGGAATCAAACCACAATATATGTTATATATGCAGATAAATGTTCTGTAGGATATCCTATAGAAGCTACAATCGGTCTTACTGATAAATTAGGTTTATGTATTTTAGGTAAACTGTAATATTTAACTATAACCCCATTATAGGTAGTTAATTGTTTTTTCGTATTATTATTATTATTTAAAAGTTTTAGGATTTCTCCGTCTACTTTCATGAGGTCTGGTCTTCGATTATAATAATTTAAACTATTTTGGAAGAATTCATGAGTTCGTTCGATAAGATTAGGGTACCCAAGGAATTGGCCCATCACTCTGAATACATGTTGACTCGTGTCTTTGAAGGTTGTTCCACTTTGTATAGTCAATATGATTGGCAATACAGATGTTATCATAATCAGAATTTCCTTATCCCGATGTGTTGTCCATTAATTTTTTGATTACGGTGTTTAGGTCATCGGCCATAGTCAATCCTCTAAATAATGGAACGAAATGCAACTTTATCAAATACTATGTGACAACAAAATATTCCCTAAGGCGCCAAGACATCAATGTGAAAAAACGCCCTATTCTCTTGTTCTCTCGTTCTTTTTCTTTTAGACCAATTACTAAATCCTCCTTTGTCAGTCCTTTATCATTGATCTCTTTGAGGAAGGTTTTCCAGTTCGTAACCTCTGTTGTCAAAAATGTCTCTAAAACCTTCTTGCTTGGTATCGGTTTGTTTGGCTTGGTTCGAACATGTCTTAAAACCTCAGATCTGTTTGTTGAGTGGCTCTTGTCTGAGTATATAAGGGACGGATCAATCATGTCTGGTACATCAAAGCACTTGATTAGAGGGAGCTTGTGGCAATGGTCTCCACAGTCTTTAACCTGTTACGGAGTGGGCCAGGTCCCTTGTTTAATGTGATCTTTCAACATGTTGTTTTCTGGTACCAAATTCTGATCCACATACCATCTTTTAGTCTCTCTGAACTTCGCAGAGAGTATGATGAATGCGAGATCACTACCTAATGATTTTGCGTATTCTTCATCAATCTCCTTCTCAAGATTCGTTTCAGAATGCAACGTCTCCAATCCTTCTAGATACTGAATGAAAGGATGTCCCCAATGCCTAAAGGAACCGTATATGGTTAAAATGACTTCTGGACTGTCTATTCCAAGTATGTGGTTTACCAATGAGTCAAATTGAGAGCATTTTAAGCTCAATTCCGCTTGACTGTTTTTGATGTGGTCTCTGAAGTCTGTGAATTCAGCGATCAAGGGTCTAAATTCTCTCGCTAGTTCATAAACTCGCAAGGAGCAGATTGGTTCGATCATTTTTATGAAGTCATAAGAGTTATTTCCTTGATTTCTCAATATTTTATCACCTAATTCATACACCTTGGCGACAGATTTCCAATCATTGCTCTTAAATTTGTCGTCTGTCCGATTTATCATGTCAAACAACGTTTGGAATCTGGCTATAAAGGTGTCTTTGCACATGAGAACCATGTTTCTATCCAGTATTATTGAATGGTCAAGTAAAACAGCATTTCCCTCGGTGATTAAAATGCGACCAAAATTGCAAGAATTGTGAATAATATCCTCTGATAATCTACATACATAGTTCTTTTAATTCTGTCTTCCCAGCCGCATTCAAAATCAATGTTATTATATGGGAGTCTCTAAAAAAGGCCCCCCATTATAGTATATCCCAAGGATAGTATGATTCAATCGGACATTTGATAGTCTCTTTTACCCAGGCTTTAACAAAGGCATCTATGAGGGGGAATGTATCCAATGCATCCTTTTAAGTTTTGTTGATCAGGTTCTTGAACATGACAGTTGATTTAGCAGGGGACAAATTTATCTTACCAAACCAATTGTGGAAGTTCCCTGTACTCTGTATGCTCTGAATTTTAAATCTCACGAATGTCATAGCCTCTCTCCGTTCTTTCCATATTTTGGTACTCCATGATTTCCTCGCTGGATTGCCTTTCAAACATTTTACGAATTCATCAATTTCATCAGATATGAGATGAGAATTTAAAGAGTAATCGACATTCGTTAAATATTTTACTCCGTCACTCAATATGTCTAAAAGTTCGGATCCGATGTCAGAGAATCCAGAGACATCACTAGGTGAGTCAATGATACTATCTCCATCTTAAAATTCATCCATATTTGTCTGTTTGATATGATATACCAAATTTATAAATTTGCAAACCAGTTGTGTAATTTTTTTTACTTTCCTAAATTTAATAATTACTTTTCGTATGATTGAACATTGGGATAGTAACATTTAAAAATTAGCATAGGTACTTATATTAATTTGTAAAATCGGCATCATACGGGTTTTCCATTCCAAAAACAGTTTTTTCTTGAATTATGGATAAGACGAGGTTACTATTTGCCTCGTCTACAATTTCATTTTGTCCTCCACCTGTTTTGGTAGGTTTGTTGCCTTTGTTTACCTGCTTTTTTTATGTCCATTTTCACATGAGCCCATTGCTTCCTCAAAGAATCGCAATCACGATATACATTGATATTCTTTGTAGCGATTTTTTAAAACGCCGTGACTAGAAGTATATCGGATGTACGAATTGATTTTGTACATCGGCCTCGTGCGTTGATCGAAGTGCGCCTATTCAAATAATATAACCTAGAAAAACCTTGTCTTTTGTCTGGTTTGTTTATATTATTTTGGATCTTGGAAACATATAGATGTCTGTTTATTGTGTGATACCTATATTAATGTAAGTAGGTATCTCATTAGAAATAATAATGAAAGTAAGAGCGATATTTGATTCGTACACCATCATCAAATTCTCCAACCTTATATTTTTCATCTGGGTTTAACTTGCGATTTTGTGGTAAATGTTTATAAAGAGCCTGTAACAAATGTAAAAATTTAAAGTTACCTTCTAAACAGAAAAAACTTAGTCAGTACCCAAATATTAATATTTTCAATTTTCAACTATGTTCATTAATTAGGTATACTCCTTTTAGGTTTGTGATGAAATGCTAAGAATTATGAATATAAACACACAATTTCCTGGTAGTTCCCATGACGCACATGTTTGGAGACAGTCAAACATTTCACAGTTATTGGAACAAATCCATGAACATTATGATAAACCATTTTATGTTCTTTCAGACTCAGGTAGATTAATATATGATCAAACTGATTTAAAAATGTTCGCAATATTCTGATATTTTCAAACTATTTGTAAAATAATCCATCTTACTGCATGCTATTGAAAACCCTCCTATATTAAGTCCAGAAGAGAGATTTTCCAATCACTTGAGGAGTGTGAGAAGCAGTGTAGAGGACTCTTAAAAAATCGTTTTAGATTTTTATTGCACTATAGAACATTGCACTACAGCCCTTATAAAGCAAGTGAAATAATTACAGCACGTGCGGTTTTGCACAACTTGTGTATCAACAACAGTATAGATTTGGAAGATGAGCAGTATAATGACGATTTGCAGGTTAATATCAATATGGACTTTGAGGAAGAGGAAGCTGAAATTAATGCAATAAATCCAATGTTGGCAGAAGCTAGAGGCGGCAAATTATCAGAGCCCGTTACAGATAATCAATCATCTTGTAGTATATTTGTAAAAATGACTTGTTTTATACTTACCCTTACCTAATAAAAACATTCAAAAGTAAACTATCTTTGAGAATGAAAATATATTGAAAAAAACCATCTTTGTGTATGAAAACACATTAAAAAAAACTTACACTCAACCTACATCACAATATAAAATAAAAACTTTTATAAACTTATGGCTTTACACAGCTACATTTCAAGGATTGAAGAGTTTCAGCTATATTTTTATTTAACTGTCTTATTTCAAACAACATTTCCCCATTGCGATGTGTGGTTTCCTTTAGATGTTGTTTTATTGCCTCGTAGTATTCTTGTAAAATTTCTGTTCTTCCACCAACCCCATTTACAGCGTCTTGCGAGATCTTCAATGAGCTCTGTAGCCTTCTGGTTTCGGTTAATCTCTTTTTTGGCAATGGTTTTAGTTGTTCTGAACTATATGCATGGTTAATTGCAAAATCCACAATTTGTCATTTCTCACGTTTATTCGAAAAAACATTTTTGTTAGGAAGTGGAGTGAGCCAATGATGTGGACTATCACTTCGTCCAAGAGATATATCCCACCTTTTAAGCTCGAGAATCGCCACCCTGATGTATCTATATTATTAGTAAGAATATATCGTGCGTCGACATGGAGTGGTATTCGTTCGGCCAAACCGAAACATTCGTTTATCGTTGTTGTTTTTATTGTTGAAAAATTATTATTATTTACGACACCTTTATCAAAATCATTGGCAATGGATACACACACATCTCGTTGATATAATTTTAAACGTTCGGCATTAAATTCATCGACTTCTTCATTTGTTGTTAGTAGACAAATCACATCGCGCGGTATAATTTTATCGTCAAAATTTAGGCCCGCATGTAATGATTTGAATAATTCATAATCCCCAACAGTCATCATACCATTGGCATAATCATTCAGTGCTCGTGCAAATTCCAAATAGTTTTTTGTCGCATAATCTCCGTCAATTCGAAATATTTGAAATGACGCCATAAAAAATCATTAACCATAGTATTATTAGCTTTACTATTCAAATTAAAAACATAGGAATCTCCTACCGGTGACAATTGCCGAAAATCTCCAAATACAACAACCAAAATGTTTCCGAAAATGCATTTGTCATTGAAAATTTGTTTCATGTGTTCATTTATTTGCGCAATTTGATTTTCTTGTGAATATATTATGTTGCAAATTCGGCCAAATATACATGTTCCAAATGTAAAGATCTCAATATATAATTATTTAATGCCCAATTTCACCAACCATTTCCTAAAGTTAGGTAATACCTAAGTCAGATTTTGGAATTGCTAAGTGAAATTTTCGTTTTACCACGCGCTAAGAATTACTTGAGAGTGACAATATTGGGTATTTTCTATCATGTTTAGGCGTTTCTTAGCACATGGTGAAACGTAAATTCTATTTTGTCATTCCAAAATTTGAATTAGGTATTACCTAACTTTAGGAAATGGTTGGTGAAATTGGGCATAAAAGTCCAGAAATATATACGTTTTCATCGTCGGGAGACATTGTGGCAAGTTGAAATTTTGATTTTGTCATCTTCGTTGGTTTTTCGATGGGAAAAATATTTACAAAAACGTGTCTGATGCTGGAATTTGTTGAACGTAAACCTAATGTATGATAGGCGGCCTCGTGGACTGAAACTTCGTGACATCCCAGAAATATATTGCCCAATTTTCTCAATTTCGCTTTGGTATCGATGTCACCGGCTCTGATTTGTGCCAGAATTGGATTTGTTTATATAATTTACGATGTACGATACACACGAATATGGATCGACGATATATTGAATATCCGTATTGGCTTGATGCATCTTCAAAATGGTGGTATTATATGGATTTATATTTATATCGCACATATTCATTCCTTTAAAAAAATTTTACTGTTCTTCAATACACACCTCAAGGCCTGTTCGTATTCAAGTTCGGAAATGTCTTAATATTCTAGTAAATCGTCAAAAGTGAAATTTAAAGGGGACAATTGTTGTGGATTTTCCATAAATTTGTCTAAAGTTTCTCGAATAATTTTGTGACTTTTGAATGCTTTTTTTTAATAATGTTGATCATATTATTATTATCGTCGTTATCATCATCATCATCATTATTATCTTGTTTATTTAAATGTGGTGTTAAAATATTAGTTCTTCTCATTGGATAAAAAGGTATATTGTATCTTCATTTACCATTATTATTAGTTGTACTATTATTATTATTATTATTATTATTATTATTATGATTATTAGATAATATTTTACCGAAAGAAATTGAATGATTGTGTTTTTGATAATTAATCAATTGGGTGTTTTTCACATTAACATTGTTGGCTAAACAAAAAATGAATTTATCTATAAATGTCGTGCAACTCGTTTCGTTTCCACCAATCAAAATCGGTGCATTTTTCAACCAAATTACAGAGTGTATATGTGGAGCACCTCTATGTTGAAATTCCACTCTGTAATAATAATGTATCATGGAACATTCAGATCCGAAAATCTTATTTTTTGCACTGGCCATCCTCATTTCTCTCCATAAAACACGAATTCTATTATCGAAATATTCTACGACAGTTACCGGATCATCACGAACTAATTTTGCTTTTTCCTCCGAACTCAAATAGTCTATTATATTATCTTGATTAGTAGTAATATTGTTTCCATTTAAAATTTTATTCAATTTAATTGAAAGTTGATTCCATTTTCCATCGGCCAAAGAAAGTGTTAAAAAAAATTTAGGAACTCCAATTTGACTGATCATCGTGAAAAGTTTGAACTTCTCATGTTTTTCATAAAAGAAAAAGCATGATCGTTTTTTATTAAATTATCGATGCCTTTATAATTGAGTAGATTAGCGGCGGTTATTTTCTTATTTTGACGTTGTTGTCGAATACTCAATGTGATACCATTAAACATTTCGAAAGTTTGTTTTAGTTTAAAATCGGAAAATAATTTGTCAGGTCTGCAACAATACCTTTTATAAAACAGTAATTCAGATTCCATTATGAACGAAAATGTTATTTTACGTTGTCTACCACCACCACCACCACCAGTAGACTTGGCCGTAAGTGAATCTGCTAAATTTCTAGCTTCTCCATGATAAATTGTCGGAAATGATAAATCCTCCACATGTTTGTCTTTTATAAACGATAAAGGTTTACTATTTCCATCTCCCAATACTACAGATTCATGGTAATACGAGAAACCAAAAGCAGTTCCAAGCTTTATCTCGTAGTCGGTGACTTCGCACATTGTAAACCACTGGCATGTGCGTTCGATGGTGTATTGAGGCAGTTGAACTAGTTGAGCTAAACTACCATATCCGTGTGATAAATTTGTTGAAATTTTAACATATTCGTCTCCGGTAAAATTTTCAAATAATATTTGTATGCTAGTAGGATTTTTGCAAAATATTGTGATATATTTTATTGTTGAATGTTAAGCTGTGTCTGGATTAACAGATTATGAATTTTTTTTTTGTGTAAGGTGAAAATAAAAAATGACCGCGCCTGGCTCGGTGCTGGCATATGGTTTGGAATTTTGTTCCATGTGCCACCACTGCACTGGGCGCGTTTCGATTTTCGATGATAATTTTTACATTTATTTTTTTTTTACAAAACAACGTGATAATTATTTTTAAAAAAGAGAACAAAAACTCGAAATGCATGGAACATTAATGAAACAAATTAATTAAATACAAGACTTTAAAACTATATCCAGAAATTACGTAACACTGAATAACAAATTTTAATCATGCAAGATCTCATGGAAGAGTCTAAAACAATTTTACAATTTTCCAAACACAAACCAGGTTCATTTGGACACCGAGAACAGTAAAAAATTGAATCCTTCCGTATTTTGCTGGTGTCCCAACAATACTCTTCTTTTTATTTTGTTGTCGAGACCTTTTGGACAATACAGTGGTAAATGCGTCCAACTGATGTTGTTCTCATACGCGGTGATTTTGGTAATGGTCCTAAAAGGCTTTGAATAACAGAAAGTCGAGAATCGTATAATGACATTTTTCTCTCGTTTCTATTATTATAGAGGAAATGTGCATTATTTAACATTATTTGGAAAATATGTATTCCCAATTTTTTATACCACTGTATACACTTATGTTCACAACTGTAGTAACTAAGCATTTGATCACTTAAGTCAATACCAACTTTATATTTATTGTATTTAGCAATTAATTCAGGTTTGTCGGATTCAATTCGTCTTCTAGATCTTCTGCAGTCATCTGATCACCAAATTCTGAAGATATCATGCATATTTCTCGTTTCAGGACTATACACACTTGATTTTTTCTAATATTTTTTGTCATCAAATTTTGAGGATTACCTTTTTTGTCTTGTCGCAATGTGCCTGTGACGTATGTACTAGCTTCAAGTAATCTTTTTGTCAAATGAACACTATTATAAAAGTTATCCATATACAGAGCATGGCCAGTGTTCACATGACTCTCCATTAATTTCAGTACGACTTTTTGTGTGATCTCTTTCTTCAATTGTACGATCTTGTGAACCACCGTAGACGATTAACTTTTTAATAATTCCAGTATATTGCACGGTGATCCCAACTTGGTACTCGAAACAGCATTACTTGGCGTTACTGTGGTAAATACAAAGCAAGCAACGTCGTTGCCGGTCAAAAAAGGAAGATATGATTATGAACCTGCAATAGCAGAACTAAGTTGATATCAATTAGGAATATCTAGTGATGGTGATGTGGATTATAAAGCGTGTTAATTATTGTTATGTGCTTGTTTTGGTGGATGATTCTTAGACTCAAATGATAAGGTCACAACATTTTCACAATGTACATCAAAAACCAATCTTCTGATGACATCTTTATATAAACTTTTCGACTCAAAATTTGCCCAAGAATCTTATCAACACCCTCTATTGGTATAATGAAATTAATAAACACTACTGACAACGCTACTGACTGCCAATTTTCGTTTTGGGAGAACCAGTATAAATTATGGTTATTGGTACCTATAGGGTAAAAGTCACATTAACGCGCGATCGGCATTGCCGTAGACGAAACCAAGTATTAGTTGCCGGAGATGAATGTGTTAAACCTGCGCTTTGAGCTCAAGGATTGTACGATCTTTACAAAAATCCTATACTCATGGTCGGTCCACTTAATTGTCTCTGAGCCTGGAACTCCAGTTAACCAGAAATCACAACTTCGCCTTGTCAATCTGACTAATCGCTGGGCGGCCAAAGGGGCCGGACAAGCAACATCTAATTCTTCTCATTCAATCCCGGGCAAATCCGTAAGAGATTGAGAAAGTAAATGCACTCCTTCGTTTGGACAGACGCCAGCACGTAATAGACGCAAAAGAGGTACCATCTGTCTTGGGGCATACGTCAATGCTCCGGATAGATGCGCCTCAGCAACTGTTTTCACAACCGCGAGAAGGAGAGTCACTATTTGTTTGTTTTGGATCACATTACCTACACATTCAAGTTCTAGCGCGATAGGGAGGGGGAGGATAGAGGCCATACTGTTAAGATCATTAAGCTCCTCACAATTATATAGTTTTTTAGAGGGGAGATCTTCATCTGGTTTATCAATGTGTGCGCGCTGTGCGTAGCATACCTTGACTTCGTTTAAAATCAAGACTCCTTTCTTGAAAATATTCTTGTTCTCGGGAGTATTCAGTTGGTTAAAAGGTCTAGTGCCGATAGCTTCCATGGTGTCCCATACTCTGTCAACGTAATCTGGAATACGTGAACCGGGACGGTGACCGGATGGACATCCTTTGAAAGTGGGAGGGAAGAGACCGCTGTTGGATCAGTTATCTTCAGCCTTTTAAAGATTCCAGCCATAACGATGTCATCAGTTTCCTGATTTATCTTTCGTTGAAACGTATCTTGTCGTTTATGGCGGGATCCTTTTCCTTGGCGTTGTGACGACTTTTGAACAGGGTCGGGAACAATGTCAGTATGTTGACTTTCCATTGTTGGTATGAAAATTTATCTCGTCTTAATCAAACGACTAAAATCGTTATGGCATGAGAGAGGTAGGAGTGATAGAGGGAAGAAGATGATGGAGAGTGTGTGAGGGACCGCCGCCCGTCTTGACGTATGCTAGGGTAGTGATTCCAAGACGGGAGTAACGGCGAGTTTGAGGTGGGTTTGGTTGGTAGGCATCAACGTTGGGGATGAGTCCAACACTGTCTGGGTACTGGTTCAGGACACAGTCGAACATGAGTTTCCCATCTCGGCCCGAAAAAAAAAAATCTCCCAATACTAGTAATTTTGCAGCATCTTCAATATTTTGTATGGAAATTGCTGGCACTTTGCCCTTGCGCACTTGAGGAATACACGTCCAAAATAATTTTTCAGAATAATCCACTTTTTTAATTTGTCCAACAAATTTTTTTTTCAAATTGTTACTAAAATTTTTCGTATGTCTTGGGAAAACTAATTTTCAGCAGCAGGTACATACATCAGTTGGGCCTTCTTTGATCAATTGATCGTACTTTTTGCCAAATTTTCCTCTTCCATGTCGACATCCTCATTAAAGCCATAATCATCATTTACATCATCATCATCATTATCATCATATTCTTCATAATCGAAATCAGCAGCAGCAGCAGTAGAAGCATCACCACCATCAGTAACGGTGTGGATTGTTTTAAATTGTTTTTCCTATGGCTTCGTCGTAGTCGGAGACTGACGACTGACGCTAACTACGACTGGCATACGAAATTTATCATCAGGTGTTGATGATCTTTTACTATGCGAGTCTGATTTGGATATATATATATATATATATATATATATATATATATAGAAAGGATAGTCTTTGCCGACTAGTTAGATATAAAACCAGAAATATTGGGGTAGGCGCAACGTTATATCTGCACCTGTATCTAATATAAAAGTATCTACCGATTGGGAAATCTGCTTCGGAACCTAGGAACGAATTACACAAGTACGACAAGGATATATGAAAGAGAGAGGAAGAATAATTGTGCACAATCATCACTTTAGTTTCACCTTAGGGGGCGTAAGCTTATTCCCGAGAGTGCCCGACTGCTCATTGTCCTCCTATTTTAACTAGTTGGTGGTGGTAAATGGTAATTCAGTATGCTCCCAAGACGTAAGGAGTGAGGACGTTAAAGAAATATAAAAATACAATCGTTATTACGTAACCTGTAAATCTTAAAATTCATTTTTGTCAACATGATATCATTTTAGACCAAGTTGACAATTTCTAACTACAATAGGATATTATTTTTGCCATTGTAACTTGAAAATAAAACAGCATTTCTTGAGAGAACCACAATTAATAAACTAAAAATCCCTTCCATTAATAAATTAAATTGAAAAAATAAAATCTTCCGAAGCTTGGCATTTTCTACAGTACGAAACACATCCATATTTCTCGAAATTACTAATTATTTTCACAATTGTTGACTTTGAAGGAATTGGGCGATTTTCAAATGCCACAATAAACAAATTAACGATTTCATTAGCCGAATGACCTCCAAAATACCATCTTACAATTTGCACTTTTTCGCAGGTTAAGTATGTTAATGAAGGCATAATTGTAAATGTTTTATTTTCAAATACAATGGCATGCGCTTCCAACGTGATCAACGTTTGTAGCGAAAAGACCTAGTAATAGCAGTTTAAATGTGAATTCTATCTGTAAAACACAGTGTTGCCAAGTGAAAGTGTTTTGTTTTAGCTATTGTGCATGACTTCGAAAAAAAGTCAACGAAAACGAGAGAAAAATATCATTTGTACAAATTAATCTGCGCTTCTGGCAATAGCGCTTGAAATAGTAGGGTAAAGAGCATTCGTTCACTATCGGAAATAGAACCACACCCAACTGTAATTAAATACACGCGTCGATGACCATTCGATGACCGCGTATAATTATCTTTCTCTCTCATTCAGCTGTTTCTCTGTCGTACTTGTGTAAGGTCTAAGGTTCCGAAAGAACTTACGCACACTGTATATTATCCGATATGTCAGTTATAATTTGCACAAAGTTTGAAAGAGTTAAATCAAAGTTATAAATATAACGATTATTGTTAAGCAAGTTGTTTAAAATTTTGGATTTTTCACCTTTCTTTTTCAAAACCATAATTCTTTTTGTTCGTCTTCCTCTCTCCTTTCTTCACTTTCACACATTCTTACATTCCTATAATTATTGTTGAACCTATTGTTAGGTCTCTCCCTATACTCATTTGAACTACCTTTATACCCCTTGAATCTCCTTTCTCCTTGATTCTCCTGAAATCTCCTATTATTGTCGTAGTCACCTTTCCTATGAAAGTTATTTCCTCCATTATGTTTAGCATAAGAGTGTCTTCGCTGAGGAAAATACCTATTTCCCGAAAAAAACTTATTCCTATCTGCCTTATAATGCAGAACACTCTCTGTTGACTGATCGTTTCCCACATTGATGGAAACCAGTTTAGTCATCACCTCTTGTGGTGTCGTAAAATTTCCAGCTGCTATAACGGTTTTTATCCGTTCTGAAGCTGCGAAATTTAAAAAAAAAATATCAAATACTAACACAACAACAACAAAACAGAATATATCCTTAAAGTTTACAAAAAAAAATTCTCACCATCTTGAAGATTCAGTGTGTAGAATGATTACGATGAATAGAATAGAATATTTCAATGCTTAATATAATCAATAGAATGAATAGAATATATTTAGAATGAATGTCTTAGAATTAATAGAATATATTTTGAATGAATAGAATGAATCTTAAAACCCTATCGTTAACATATTTATACGACGAGTCAAGTTCACCTCTTTTGTAAATATAAATAATACTGTTTATGTTTACTTCACGCTCTGAACTTGACTTCGTACGTGTAACCTTTATATTTCATATTTATAAACGATTCATGATTTATTGAAATTAGCTTCAAGGGAATTTATGTCTTTATTCATAATAATAACATAATAATAATTTAAATAATTAATAAATAATATTTCGGCCAAAAGGCATCACAATATAAACTTTACCAACAAAAGAATAACTTACCTTCCAATCAACCTAAATAACAGTATTGTTCCTAATAAGAAAACAGCTAAATATATCGGTTTAAATCTGGACATCAAACTGAAGTGGAAGGAACATGTTAAGAAAAAAACGGAACAGCTGAAGATAAAATATAAAAATGTGTATTGGTTGATAGATAGGCACTCGCAGCTTTCCACTCAGAACAAATTATTAATTTACAAACAGGTTCTGAAACCGGTGTGGACTTATGGCCTGCAACTATGGGGTTGTACCAAAAAAACCAATTATAGATGCCTAGAAACGTTCCAAAACCGAATATTAAGGAATATTGCAGATGCTCCTTGGTATATTCGGAACAACGATCTTCAGAGAGACCTCCAAGTCGAATCTATCCCGGATGAAATCAAGAAAGTCGCCAGGAGACATGAAGAGAGACTCCATAAACATCCCAACCTTGAAGTGCTCCAACTTCTAGACAATCAACCACAGATGCGAAGGCTCAAAAGAACTGAACCGTTTGAGCTTGTGTAAGTGTTAAGTGTAAAGCAGAGTCAGTGCTGTGCTTACGTGAAGTTAGCTTACGTTAAAAACTAGGATGGACCACAGGTGACATCTAGATTACAAACCTTTTAGGAACTTAGGTTAAAGCAAAAATGCTGATTAATCTTTTAGATTAGGTGCATTCCCATTGTTAAATAAAAAAAAATGAAATCTTCAATCGCAGCAACAAATAATAACGTCAATTGAGGTTAAAATTATGAAAATGATATATGACAGATGCCATTAGTAGGTCAAATGAACCGACGAAATATGTTAACGTTGGATTCCAAAATCCACAATTTGTCATTTCTCACGTTTATTCGAAAAAACATTTTTGTTAGGAAGTGGAGTGAGCCAATGATGTGGACTATCACTTCGTCCAAGAGATATATCCCACCTTTTAAGCTCGAGAATCGCCACCCTGATGTATCTATATTATTAGTAAGAATATATCGTGCGTTGACATGGAGTGGTATTCGTTCGGCCAAACCGAAACATTCGTTTATCGTTGTTGTTTTTATTGTTGAAAAATTATTATTATTAACGACACCTTTATCAAAATCATTGGCAATGGATACACACACATCTCGTTGATATAATTTTAAACGTTCGGCATTAAATTCATCGACTTCTTCATTTGTTGTTAGTAGACAAATCACATCGCGCGGTATAATTTTATCGTCAAAATTTAGGCCACCATGTAATGATTTGAATAATTCATAATCCCCAACAGTCATCATACCATTGGCATAAACATTCAGTGCTCGTGCAAATTCCAAATAGTTTTTTGTCGCATAATCTCCGTCAATTCGAAATATTTGAAATGACGCCATAAAAATCATTAACTATAGCATTATTAGCTTTACTATTCAAATTAAAAACATAGGAATCCCCTACCGGTAACAATTGCCGAAAATCTCCAAAAACAACAACCGAAATGTTTCCGAAAATGGATTTGTTATTGAAAATTTGTTTCATGCGTTCATTTATTTGCGCAAGCATCGTTCCGCCAACCATTGAAATTTCGTCGATTATCAACAATTTCAAATTTTTCAGTTCGCATCTCAGCGTGTTCAAAATATCATTGTTCAAATTTGGCAAAGGCTCTCCGCTTTTTTGTTGATTGACCGGTAGATGGAATGTAGCATGTAAGGTCGAGCCGTCGATATTGAATGCAGCTTTTCCAGTCGGTGCACACAATAAAACTTAATCTTTCTCTTTATCCACAAATAATTTTAAAAAATCCTTTAAACATAATTGTACAACTTTGTTGTTGTTATTAGTTGTTACTATTGTTTTTCTTCTTTTCCTCAACATTTGATGTGTAATCGACAATCGATTGCTCTATTGGTTGGTTTCAAGATAGCCACATGGAAACCATCTATCATTCCTACTACCCCCGGAAAACCCCACCGATGCATGAATTCAAATTTTAACATGTTTCTTTCAGGAGTGACAGGTAGTCTTATGAATTGATCAACGATGCCACTCAATGCCATTGCTACTTGCTGCACACATCTTTGCACCGCAGTCTGGCTCAAAGCACTGTAAAACTCTTGTCCGATGCACCTTTGATATGACCCGGTGGCGTAAAACCTTAAAGCAGTCATCACTTTTAACTCAACAGAAAGCTTTTTTAATGATTGCCTGGGCGGTATCAGCTGTGTCACTATATTAATGAGCTCTCTTGACAAGCTGAAAAACAAATAGTAATTTTATATCATTTCCTTTAAAAGGCGCAAGCGATTTTTTTATCTCTTATTCAGGCGAAAGAGTTC
>CAJUYH010007046.1:419-18504 GCA_910591685.1 Galerucella tenella
AGGAAGAGGAAGAGGAAGAGGAAGAGGAAGAGGAAGAGGAAGAGGAAAATCAAATAAAAAAAAAACGTTTACTAAGAAGCAACAACTACTTCCCTACCTTTATGCCACGAAGGACATTGAATTATCATTTCAAAGTTATACGGGTCTGGTATATCTGCAGGATAAAAAACCAACCATTTTAGTTATTGAATTTGTTAAACTGTAGGTACCGAAAATAGAATGTTAGAATTTGAATAAAATTTTTGATTAAATCTTACCTTATATTATATATTTGTATGTTCAGTGCCTTTATTCTGAAACAAAAAAAATTAATGATACTACTTTATTTATCCACATTGTTGATGTTAAGAAATAATGAATTCCAAAAGAATTTGAAGTATGTAAGTAAGCTCTGCTTCGCGCCGCGCGTAAAGTGGAATCTATCGGCTGCGATTTGACAAAATATCGAAGTATTTTTGGCAAAGAATTTTGAGGTAATGGATGTATTGAAAATTAAGAAAAAAAATATATCATGTAGATTAATGTTGAACTTAGAGTTCTCATCGAATAAAAACTTTGAAATGCTAACCAAATTTTGTTGAAAAAAATACGAATCATGAGGTAATTACACATATTAAGCAAAGTTTGAGCCCTTGTAAATAATTAAATATGGATTAAATGGAAAAACTAATTGATAAGAAGTCTAATTTGAAGCTTTATGAATACTATATAAAAATCTCAGAATTCTCAAATTACTTATGACCGTACAATTCCTTATTGAAATTCGGTTGCAACCACTAAAATATAAAAATCCATCTCTCGCTTTTCTATCCTTCTATGACTGACATTGTCTCTCTGCTTCGGTAGTCGCGTGCCGTTCTATTGTTGATACAACGCTCGCCGGTCTCGGCGGTCTCCCAGTTCAGTACTGACGAAGCTTATAGAGTAGTACGTGAACCAAAATCCGCTTGGACCGCTTGGCTACCTACATGTTGCGGAGCTTTCATATTTCTAATAAAATTTTCGTTATGTGAAGTTAAACGTGAGGACGTAGGGAAACAAAAAAATATACAAAGCATAATTGTGCAAGGTCGAATTTGGTAGATGCCCCTTAACCCTTGCTTTCGAACAATAATTCCTCACTTTTCGCGCTTAATACACAAATGTGATTATTTTTATAGCTGAGTGCTATGCAATTTTAAATAAAATTTTACACAGAATACAAAAATGTTTTAATACACAAATAACTATTTCACTATAAAATCTATGTTTTTTGTCATTTTCAGCTTTCAGGTCTTATTTTAAAGAAATTAACTATTGAAATATTGCTCAAAAGCTCAAAATATATATTTTTTATAATTCTGAAGTAAATTTATAATAGTATTCGTCATTTAAAACCTAGAAATTCTCATTTTTTTGTGTGCTGGAGTTGAGATTTCAGTAATTGCCGATGTTTTCAAGCTTGAAGTCCGCTAATTTTAACCTTAAAACTCAATTTCTTGTAATTTTTATTCAGAATTAGCATATTTTCCACTTAAAATTACTGCATTTTGCGGCTGGTTAAAACAATTGAATCTATTTCGGAGTTTTCTACCTTAAAACTCTTTTTTCTTTTAGAAAAACTGCATTTTTCACATGAAATTTATGATTTTCACTATTTATAAACCTGAAATTACCATTTCTTTGTTTTGAAATTGAAATTACTATAATTTCCACCATTTTCCATCATTAAATTCATAATTCTCGCGTTTTCAAACTTTCACCAACAATTTTTAACCTTAAAATTCAATATTTTCGTCATTTTCACCATCCCCATCTTTATTTTCAATATCTAATTCCTCTTTTCTGTTAACTTCTATTTAAAACCGTTACAATTTTAACCATATTTTTGATAATATATCTTAATCCATCCCCACGAAATTTCAAAATTTTTTCGCTTAGACCCAAATAAATTAATGTTTACATTCGGGTGTAATAAATTTATCAAATCAGTCTAAAACACCCACACGCTAACGACATACTTTAAGACGTATTTCGTACAATTTATAACAAAATTCGGTGTCTTTGCAGAGCTCAGAACTTTTTTCTCCTAAAAAATTATTAAAAAAATTTTTTTTTTATTATAAATTCCCCAGCAAAGCTTCGACGAACTAAAAACACTTATAATCCTCACGTACAGAAGCGAACATCTTTTTTAGACGATGTTTTTCTACAAATGGCTTTCAAAGTTTCTTAATTTATTTAAAAATAATACCTCCGAAACTTTAATGTATATCCTTTGAAACAGCTTTGACAGGACATGAAAGGGATAGATAAGTCTTGTAAGTAGATAATATTACTTTGAAATGAATATCTTTTGTTTCTCAGATACCTTTGTTTCTCTATAAAGATCGTACAAAAGATGCTGGAAAATTTTCCGAAAACATTAACAAGGGGTTTGCAAAAAATTGCTATTATTTGAAATTTCTAGTACATTGATAAGAGATTTACCATTTATAGCACCAATATTAAAACTTGTTACTCTTTATCTTCATTCTCTCTTAGACTGAATTTTCAATATACGACTCCGCCTTTGCAGAGGAGCTCCAGCCTCCGAGCTATTTTACGCTACAAGCATAGTAGCCGTCTGAGAAGCGAGTGCCCTGTGTGGAGCTGAGGATTTTCCAATTTTAAAAAGGCTGCAATTTTCTTTGTAGGTAACATTAATTCCAATGGGTTCTAGAACCTTTACATTATTATTTGATGTTTTTTGGTAAACTTGTAATCCTATTTTTGGTTGTTGGTACCGAAAATTGCTTCTAATATTCATCTCTTTTGATTTTTTCGAATTTTCGATGTAACCTTCAGCAACCATATTGCGTTTCCATCCGCCATGAGTACAGAGGAAATCATTAAAAAAAACACCTCCTCACTTCTTAGAAATCAGACAACCTGGGACATGCCACAAGACGGTATGATGAAAAAGTATCTTTTCAAAGAAATTCGTTACGGAATTGAGCAACAAGAAGGAATGGGATCCAAATACCATTACCAGACATGGAAAGAATGCCATTCAATGGTACACAGACGGCTCAAAAGCAATAGAAGGAACTGGGATAGGAGTGTTCGGGCCAGCAACCAAACAATCTGAAAGCTTGGGAAGAACCACAAGTATCTTTCAAGCGGAAATCCACGCCATCAGAAAGTGCGTCCAGTTCAATATTGATAAAGGATACAGAAGACAAGGGATTATCATAATGTCGGATAGTCAAGCAGCCAATAAAGCACTGAGCTCTTGTGTAATCAGTTCCAAAATGGTGTGGGAATACCTTACTATGGATTCCAGGACACACTGGAATAGAAGGAAATGAAATAGCAGATGAACTAGCAAAGAGGGGGACTGAAATACCTTTCTGGGAGACTGACCCGTTTGCGGAATCAGCCCCATTGGAAAGATCTAGTAGGGCTTATACAATCAAAGACTCTTCTGGGTGACTACAACCTGTTGAGATAAAATGAATGCATAAGTCAAAGTAAAGCTGCACTAAGAGTTCTAACAGGGATCCTAACGGGACATTGTCGCCTGAATGGGCATACATCCGCCATGACGTTTCACGATGCACAAATCAGCTCCAGCATCGGCCAAAATTGGGCCAAAATGATGTTTGGTATATTTGGTGAGGTAAATTCAAAAAAGTAGCAATAGCTTTTGGCATTTCACCAAAAATGTGAATTCCAGAGTGTCCTGGAGAATAAATAAAGCACCCCAATATTTAAATATAAATAATATTCTATTTTTATTAGCATTTTTCAAACTATTATTAATTTTGATGCATAGTTTTGAAGGTATTGAAAAACTACCTGATAGTTTTAAAAGCTATTTTTGATTAAAGCCATCTATTTTTGTATTTTACCAACCAAGAATAATGAGAATATTTATTTTTGACGGTTCTATCTGCTTTGCATCTCGATTTTAACTAAATATTTCAAAAATATTGACAAATTAATACAAAACATCCTGTGTATACCATCAATCTTTCGATAGTTTTTCGTGAATCAAAGAAAATGTTTATTTTCTTTCCATAAAATCGAGATACCTTACAAAATTAACACAAACTAATTCAATCGAAAAAATAATAAAAAAATATTTTTGCTGTATGAAGATATTTAAGCAGGATTTTGACCTTCAGGTCATAAGTATTAAGAAAAGAAGCAGCGAAGAAACCAAAATACAAAAAACTTCACCCTTTATACAGGGTGTTTTTAAATGACACTCACAACGTATGCATGTAAATACCTCTCGTAAAATTGGACAAAATGATATAAGGATTAAGGGGTCCAGAACATTTATTATTAAAGTTTCAAGTTTGGACAAATATTTTCAAAAATCTCCGAATGTTTTAGATGCATTGCTTATTCGTTTTTCACGTGATAATCATTGAGGAATACAAAATTGAATGAAAATTGCATCAAAAGTCAGTGGCGTAAAAAATGGGAGGGTAAAAGTAACATATTCTTGGAAATCTACACCACTGCATCAAAAATTGTAAAATATTTTTTCATCAAAATATGCCCTTTTACATTTAAAAACAACCTGCCAAATGTCAAATCAATTTATCAATCCATTTCAAAGTTATCGAATTAAAACATTTAACTTTTTAAAACTTCAACACCCTGTATTTTGAAAAGTAAATGTGCTGGACCCCTTAATCCTGATATCATTTTGTCCAAAAATCTTACGAGAGGAATCTACATGCAAACGTTGTAAGTGTCATTTGAAAACACCCTGTATATCTAATATTTAACGTGTTTTTGAATTTTTTTAAAGAGAATTATGTGGAATGGATATTTTTCATTGTAACGCTCTGTATATTCAATTTCGTCGGTGAGAGTGTATTACATTCGACAAAGATGTTCCGACAACATCTAGTAATGAAGAAAAATTTTCTTTGACTCGAGTATTTTCCAAAGGAATTCCTTTTATTTCGTGCAGACATATTAGTACGTCAAGCAGTTGTATTTTTTTTATTTTTTCATCTCCTGTTTGTGACGAATAAAAAAAATGAGGAGCAGCTAGCGGCTTTTAGGTTTTCAATTATTCTTAAAAAGGAAGACAGGATCTTTATTCAACTGAAATTCGAGCTAAAAGTTTGTTAATAAATTCAGTGAAGATTTAACAAGCTCATTAATCCGAAGAAAAAATTTAGTCCACAACACGATATACGTATCTTTTTAATCCCAAAGCAAATGAATTGTATTTCAAACAATTGTTATTCCTGTAACTCTGAACTGCTCCTTTATATTTATAAGAACAGGAAGCTGGAATATCGATTACGTTGAATATTTATAGCTATACATATCAAATAGCAATTTTCGAATGTTAGCAAATTCTTTTGGTAAATTTATTGCAACTAGCTACATATCTGAGTTGCTGCATTGTTATTAGTCAATGAATCATCGAAACGGTTCAGTGTAATGGACATTATCGACACGAAATTTTTTTTCAAAAGGATACATAATTGTAAAAACAAAAAAAAGTCCAGCTAAATTATTTTTTTATGAATATAAAATTACAATTTATAATAGTGCAAACTCAATGTCAAAAGAAAAGGTCTTTTGGGCTGACTGGAATTACCCAAGAGCTAGTTAGGCTAGTTATTGATTTTTAGAGCTAGCAGGAAGGGAGCTAAAAGTGTGCTAGGCAAGCAGTAATGTATATATGCGGTGACATTAACAGAGATCTGAAAAATCTATTGTACCCCCTATGAGGAATTTTGGGATATCTGCAAGCTTCAGCTTAACATATGTGTTCCTTTTTGGAACGAAGTTCCTTATCGCGCGTTGTGAAAGGAGGCTAGACGGATAAAATTCTTACGAAAAGTTTTGTCACGACACTTTTTGATATAGGAAGCTATTGTAAGCTGTGCGCATCGCATGTTTTTCTGTCTGTACCTTTCTCTCTTATAGAAAGCAAATAAATTGAAAAAAATTTCACCATAGTCCGGGCGCGAACCATCAACCTAAGCGTCTATATCAAGGCATTCAACACATGCTGCCATGAGCTCTCATGTGTATTAGATGCGAAGAAAGGTATTACATCATACGCATTATAATCTCCACATTTTGGGTGTTTAGCAAGTGTACGCGTCATAATTTTAATACATTCAAAAACAAATCATATTTTAATATTACAATTTCAGCACGTATGTATTTAGCAAGCCGTGCGTGTTCTAACCTATACGCTGTTGTGTTTACGAAGTCGAGAGAGTATATATGTATATATATATATATATATACAGGGTGTCTCAAAATTGACGCCCGTCCTTTCACAATATGAATCGGGGGGCTAAAACGAATTAAAACGTAAGAATAAAAAAAATGCCTTATGTCCATGGTTACAGAGTTATTGACAAAAAACAAAGATTATTAAATAATAATGTAATCGGCCCAAATATGTTACCTAACCGACTTAATTCAGCATCGTATTTTCATTTTTTAAACGACAATTTACCACTGCCATTTCTCGATCAAGTTCCATTAGCAACTAGATTGAATTGTTGGTTCCAACATGATGGTGCTCCTGCACATTATGGTAGACAAGTGAGAACATTACTAAATCAAACATTCCCCGACTGTTAGATTGGAAGAGGTGGACCCGTACTATGGCCTCCTAGATCTCCAGATCTAAATCCATTAGATTTTTTCTTCTGGGGATTCTTGAAAGAAAAAATTTACTTTGAACTTGGTGAGAGTGCGGACATTTATAGACGAAAACATGCTACAGAGGGTTCGTGATTCAATGATAAATCGTGCAAATATTTGCATTGAAGTAGGAGGCGATTTGTTTGAACACCTTTTATAAATTAATTTCTTGTTTTGTAACAAATATTCGTTTTTAATAAAGTTTAAACATTGAATGTTAGATCTTTGTTTTTTGTCAATAACTCTGTAACCATGGACATAACGCAATTTTTTTATTCTTACTTTTCAATTCGTTTTAGCCCCCCGATTCATATTCTGAAAGGACGGGCGTCAATTTTGAGACACCCTGTATATATATACACTCTGTTGTTGTGTTTACAAAGTCCCGCGCAAGCCGAGAAAAAGAGAAGATCTGGCCATTTGGAAAGATCTAGTAGGGCTTATACAATCAAAAACTCTTCTGGGTGACTGCAACCTGTTGAGATCAAATGAATGCATAAGCCAAAGTAAAACTGCGCTAAGAGTTTTAACAGGGATCCTAACGAGACATTGTAGCCTGAATAAGCACCTGAAAAAAATCAAGAAAGTGAAGGAAGAAGAATGCAGATTTTGTGGCATGCAAGAAGAAACCTCCATCCACATACTTTCGAACTGCACAGCACTTCAGAATCCTAGAGCACAGCACCTGGGAGATTACTAGATAGAAGAGGAACATTCACCTAAGTTGAAGCCTGCAGACATCCTAAAATTCCTCCGGGAAATAGGACTAAAGGAGCACTGTTATTCTATATTGTGTACGCTCATCTAAACATGATTTCCACTAGATTTTAGCATACTTGTTCTATTTTTTAAACGTCCCGTTACGCCTCTGATTCTGGATAAATTTCGGATGGAAATATGCCAGCTCTCACCGAGCCCGGTATCTTTTTTCGTTATAAATTTCAATGATGAACGTGGGAATTTTTTTTTTGGATTTCGTCGGAAAGGCCACGTTGAAAAATCGAGCGTACTGAAACCAATATTGTTTTTAAAACCTCGCTGTTTGGTTGTTAAAAGGCACGTACTTTTTCAGTTGGAAAGTATGTGGATGGACTAGTTCATTGAGTTTGTCTAGGCATTCCCACACCATTTTGGAACTGATTACATAAGAGCTCAGTGCTTTAATTGCTGCTTTACTATCCGATATTATAATAATCCTTTGTCTTCTGTATCCTTTATCAATATTGAACTGGGCGCACTTTCTTATGGCGTGGATTTCCGTTTGAAAGATACTTGCGGCTTTTCCCAAGCTTTCAGAGTGTTTGGTTCCTGGCCCGAACACTCCTATCCCAGTTTCTTCCATTGCTTTTGAACCGTCTGTGTACCATTGAATTGCATTCTTTCGAAGTCTGATAATGGTATTTGGATCCCATTCCTTCTTGTTGCTTAATTCCGTAACGATTTTTTTTGAAGTTATACTTTTTCATCCTACCGTCTTGTGCATGTCCCAGGTAAAATAATGATAGTAGGTACTTCATAATAAATGTATGTCTTATATTTTATCATTTTTAATTCATTTTCAAACAATTCCAACAATATATAAAATAATTTAAATATAACCATATCTATTAATGACTGAAACATTTCAATAAAACCATATTAAACGTAATTAGCATACCGACAGGAATTTTCCACTAAATTATTTATTATAAATATCGTCAATCAATCCAGCAGTGTTGTCGATTTTACTAGCTTATCAGTAGGATTTTGTTACGAAGGTGTAAGCCTATAGTTCGCAATTCTAGACCACTTGAAAATTCCTAAAAAAACGCAATTCAATGCTGGCTAACGATATTTGTTATTATAATCTGGCAATTCTGAGGTCAGGACAAGTTCAAGATCATCGAGAAATTTATTGAGAATCAATACGTTTTCGGAATAAATATTTATACAGTTCCTTTAAAGCTGTTTGAATGATTTCTCCTTCTAAGTATCTGATATCGGTTATTAGATACAGTGTCTCGTGTCAATGAATTGCACAAAATCGACAGAAAGGGAATAAAAATATATGGAAGTTTATCTAATTATAAAAATAAAATTCTCAAAATGTTCTCCATCTTGTTGTTGGCAATAGCACAGTCTCCTATAGAACTCCTCCTAAAACTTTGTTTAAAGTTTGAGGTGAAATATTCCGTATTTCTGTAGTTATCCTGTCTTTGAGGTCTACAATGCTAGTTGGTTGTGTTGCATATACTTTGATCTTGAGATAACACCACAGAAAAAAGCCTAACGGCGTAAGGTCTGGCGATCTAGCTGGCCACTCAATAGTACCTCTTCGTCCAATCCATTTATAGGGGAAGATTTCATCTAAATAAGTTCTTACCATTAAAGCATAATGGGGTGTTGCCCCGTCTTGCTGGAACCAAACATTTTCATTCGGTAAGCTAGGATCTATTGCGTTGGGATATAAGTTTGCCAACGCAGGAATAACTTAAATATTTTTCAGCTGTCAAATTTCCATCTATAAATATAGGACCAATAATATGGTCGACTATGATACCGGCCCAAACGTTCACCTTTTGAGGGTACTGAGTATGTGTCTCACGCATCCAATTAGAATTCTCTGCTGACCAATATCTACAGTTCTGTCGGTTTACCTCTCCATTCAATGTGAATGTTGATTCGTCAGAAAAAAGAATGGTACCAAGAGCTATCTCTCATTTCTGTTCAGCTTATTCATCAATCTTTCGCAGAAATCCGTTCTACGATCTGGATCGTCTTCTGTTAACTCCTGCACAAAAGTTAATTTGTAGGGATGAAGTTTTTCTTTATGAAGACATCTTAGAACAGTTGTATGACTAACATTATTTTCACGGGCAATTTGACGTGTTCTTGAAGTTGGATTCTCTTCGACACTTACAAAATATCCACTTTCACATCATCTTCAACGAAGTGTGGTTTTCTTTTCAATGGTGTGACATGTCCAAGTTCTCTGAATTGTGCATGCATTTTAGACACAGTACTTTGTGAAATATTAGGCAATTCGGGATACCTGTGATTAAATAAGTTTGCCAATTTGTGCCAAGACTCTACATGTATTGAAACTATAAAAAAATAAGTCCCCATTTATCATTATTGTATTCAATATCTTGATTTACAAACTACAAAACCATTCTAATAGCTCGCATTCACTATAGTTAATCTTTTCTATTTTCGTCAACCACTGTCTGTATTTTCCGACGATTTATCTCTAGCAACTGATGAATTCAGCCGCTGTCCATATTCAGCAACTTTTTATGATCCCCCTTAATCTCGTTGATACCTTTTTAGCTTTGAGACTTTAGTTTTATAAGAAAAAAATCCTCCTATATATTATCCTGTGGTTGAGCTCTTTAAAATTACACAAAAAGCTATTGGAAATTTCATTAACGAACTATCAAATTAGAATAACGAGCACGTCAAATTTCATTTTAATCAACATGAAAACCATCTCGACAATTCGTTCTATAATTGATTTGTTCAATTTGAATTGGAAGCTTCGATTTTGATAATGATTCGAATACCTTGTGTAGATGTGATTGTTTCTAAATAATCATAAACTGATCTTGTTTGGCTGAACAATGATATACTATACAGGGAAAAACACGAACTATATAATAGTTAGGGAGGCGAATAGGGGATTTTTCGGGAATACTCGAGCGTGGCAGTTGAAGATATGAGGTGCTGGTGATCTACTTGAATTTGTTCGGATAAATTTTTACTATTATTTCCATAATTTTTTTTGCGCGATTGATCTTTTTTGTTTATTTACAGCATCGGTTGTCAGGACGGTAGGTTGTGTTTACTGGTTTCTAAGTTTAACGCGTCGGTAAGTGATTTACTTAACCGTTCAGACGTCGAAAAGTAATAAATAATAAACAATTTCACCAAAATGCAAAATATATTTTAAACTGATCGAGAAGTATAAATGTCACTTTTGACATTTCGTTCATTTCGAAAAAATTTAAATTATTTTATTCGGGATTTATTTCAATACGATCGCGCAAAAAATGGTATACACATCTCGAACGTTAAGGGTAATTACAACGTTTGCATGTAGATTCCTCTCGTAAAATTGGACAAACTAGTTGCACAAACTACTATTTCTATCAAAATATGCCCTTTTACATTTAAAAACAACCTGTCAAATGTCAAATCAATTTATCCATCCATTTTAAAGTTATCGAATTAAAACATTCAAGTTTTCAAAATTTCAACACCCTGTATTTCGAAAAGTAAATGTGCTAGACCCCTTAATCGCGCAAAAAAAATTATGGAAATAATAGTAAAAATTTATCCAAACAAATTCAAGTAGATCACCAGCACTGCGAATACCAGCTTTGCATAGAATTTTAATATAGCATCGGTGGTTCAGTGGTAGAATGCTCTCATTCCACGCGGGCGGCCCGGGTTCGAATCCCGGCCGGAGCATATGAATCGCTGCTTCGTAAACGAGAGAGAGACTAAGGAGAGAGCACAAGCACGAAAGCAAGGCACATAACAAAGCAACGTAACATAACGTAACGTAACGTAACGCGTAAAGGTCAGATCTTCTGCGTCGCGACCCCTGGTCGCTCAAACATAACCTGACGTAAAGAACTAAAGTTCCAAAAAAACTTCTTCACGGGGAATCGAACCCGGGTCTACCGCGTGAGAGTCTGGTTTGCTTACTACTCGACCACCAAGGCATATGCAAATTGTTTATCTATAACGTCAAATGTATTACATAATTTTTGCTTAAAAGGAACTAAAGTTCCTACCGTGTGTCCCGCGACACGTTCTACCTTTTTTCTCTTAAATACGAATACTCGATGTGTAGAACTAAAAATCTTTCAGAGTATACCCAGACTAATATATCGGTGATGTAACGGTGAAATAAATTTACGATTCCCATCCAATATCTATCTATATATATACGCTAGGGTAAAAGCCGGCTGATATTCAATCGGATTATGTTATTGAATTCATGGAAAATGCCATTTTGCCGCTTTCTTCTAATCGATTTATGAGTCTGTCTGGCAACGTTGTAAGTGTAATTATCATTATCCGGCTCGAAGGACCAATTTTAAGGGTTTTGTTTCAAGCTAGTAATACTTCAATTATTAACTCTCTGTTTGCACGATATATATACCATCGAAAAGGGCGATGAATTATTGATTTCAGTTGAGTATTATAGGTTGTTCTGCTCACTGAATATGTTTTTGTTTTTAATTAATTCGTCTAAATCAGCGAAATTGCCTTGATTTTTCAAATTAAACTTAAGAGAATTTTTATTTTTATCGAAACGACCGCGAAAAGAAGTTTTAATTTAGATTTGGTCTTAATTATTATCAAAGAAAATTTTTTTTTCAATTTCGTGCCCTTGCCATTTAGAATTAATTAGGTTTACAAATTTAATGAGTCTTATTTAGTCCGAACATGTTATTTAATGGGTTTTTCTGTTATCTACGAGTATCTCTTAGTAGCTCTCGAAATATTGGGGGCAAATTGGCAAATATTTGTAAATTTGCCCCACAAAAAAAGACCCTTATATTTAAAAACTCAAAAAATATTGTGAAAAATATTATAAATATAAGTTTTAGCTTTTGTTTTTGAAGTAGGTACCATCCATTATAAAAAATAATGAGCTATTGTTTAACCGAATGATTTGACAAATGATTCGCACTGCGAATACCAGCTTTGCATAGAATTTTAATATAGCATCGGTGGTTCAGTGGAAGAATGCTCGCATTTCACCGGGCGGCCCGGGTTCGAATCCCGGACGGAGCATATGAATCGCTGCTTCGTAAACGAGAGAGAGACTAAGGAGAGAGCACAAGCACGCAAGCGAGGCACATAACGAAGCAACGTAACATAACGTAGCGTAACGTAACGCGTAACGGTCAGATCTTTTGCGTCGCGACCCCTGGTCGCTCAAACATAACCTGACGTAAAGAGCTAAAGTTCCAATAATCAAAAAGCTTACAACCAAGAAAATTCTTTGGTAGACAATAAAATCACATGTCATTGACAATAACGGGTTAAAAATGGCGACTGTCAGACATGCGTCAGACATGGTGTATTCTGTGGTTCAAGGCTAATAGGACTAGTCACAATATTTTGACATTTAAATAAAATATCTTATGAAGCTACCTTTAGAAGTCCTGTAAAAACAACCAGACAAATACAAATTAGTCTTAAAATTGCTTCTTGAGAGACTCTGTCTTGATTTCCTTTCACCTTTTTAGCCATTTTTTCCCAGTGTATAGAATTTAATCTTCCAATTCATCTTTTTTATTGTTGATTCATCTTAAGTAGGTTTCACGAAAACTTTGTTCAGTTTAAAATCGTGTATCTATTTTCTCCAACACAGAAATATCCATAACGTAAAATTGATCTTTCAATAATTCACCATTATCGGATTAAGGAAAGCTTTCCAAAGGAAAAGTCGAGAGGAAGTTTGAACGACATCAGCAAAAAAAAGCCATGCTGAAACTTAGCCGATATCATTGGTGTGGCAAAATATATTTTTACAAAAGGATATTTCGTCATATTAAAATAATCTTAATTAACGAGCTTAAAGGAATATTCTCCGGGTCTAAACAAATTTTCCGCATCGACCATTGTCTCTCTGTGTCTCTCTTGATAACTGCCGGAAAATATACACCCGAAAGGAAATCAGGCTCTCAGGATCAGACTTTAATTTGCTCTATTACATGGATAATAGGGAATCCGGGACAGGAAAAATGGGAGAACCGTTTGAGTTACCGGTTTAATTCCTACTCCGGAATCCAGTAACTTAAATTATTGGATGTTGGGATACTTTTTTTATTTTCAATTATATTTTCCTAAATGCATGTTACTTTAACACATCCTGTATAAACAGCCACACGTGAACATATATATGAATGTTGGTACTTACCCAGATATCCAATTACCCTTTTTTGTGAATCGATATATTTTTTTCTGGAACAAAATAAATCTGATATGAAATAAATGACAAAATTGTTGGATATTGAAAATACATGTAAATAAAATTGTACAGATCCGTCTTTTTATTAATTTATCACTTTATCCTTGTTATATAATAGAGTACACGCATATTTCATATTTTGCTTGGATATTAATTTATAATAGTAAATATGATATCAAAAATAAATAATAATAGGAAATAAA
Source organism: Galerucella tenella (assembly GCA_910591685.1). Lineage (NCBI taxonomy): Eukaryota > Metazoa > Arthropoda > Insecta > Coleoptera > Chrysomelidae > Galerucella > Galerucella tenella. The sequence goes on from CAJUYH010007046.1 coordinate 14,253, forward strand.
CCAGTTTCCATTGGAAATTACTCCCAAATTTTAAAATAAGATTCAAATTTCAATGCACTTTCCGACACAACCCGAGGTTTTCCGAACGCTACCGATGATACGTGTGATGTCATATCTCTTGTGTTCACTTATGTCAATATGGCCGGTATTGCATTAGGTTATGTGAAGTTGTGTGTTTATATTGTATTTTAATCAACTATTAATTGCTTCATCGACGTAAAAATATCATTTATATGTTTGTTTGAGACCATTACGTGTTTGTGTGTGCTTTTTTTATTTCTAAAAGTCAACGTTAAGTGGAAAGTGGACATAAATATTCGATATTTCCGAGGATATTTTGAAACTTTTGGAAGAATATATTTTATTTACTAGCTCAGTGTTCAGTGACAATTCTTTCATATTTTGTGAGTAAAGATATGGCTAGCAAAGGTTTTGTAAAAGCACAAACTGATAACTTGCCCAAAGTAGACTCATTTATGCTGCTTGAATTTATTAAGTCAAACAGCTGCTTTAATGCAGAGGAAATAAGAGGAGTTAAAGCATTATCGTAAGTACGATTTAAACTATGTTTTATTTATATAATATATACCAACCATATTTCGATGTGTGATCGTAAGAAAATGATGTTTTTATGGTTGATTCCTAGACATACAGGTACATAACCTCAAACTATTTAAGAATAAAAATTACCAGCATAGAAGTGGGTACTTACATTAAAATGGTCTACACAAACAAAAGTAATGCCCTTCTCTCAAGTGTATTTTTGCTTGCGTCACCAGGTAAAAAAACAAATATTTTGTCTGGAGTTTTAATAGACGTTAATTCACACACTGGAACAATGCAATACTTGGAATACAAAGTTTTTTTTCGGCTTTATCCATTTTTAAAGCTTTCAGAAACAAATTAGGTCACAAGAACTCAGAGCGTGATACACGTATAAGAACGTAAACAAATGACGTCACACCATGGGGCAGCCATCTTTATGACGTAAGGCGCGTTTTGGTGGACTTTCAAATTTTATGATTTTTAAAGTCGTTTCAAAAGTAAAGTTTATATTTTTTTGATAAAATAGGCATGCAATGTGTTAGGAGACCTGATAAAGCGTCAATTCCCACCAATAGCAAAATTTATGCTTGTACCCTATTGTAAAAATTGCGGATTTTTAAAGCTGAAAAACTTTATACCCGTTCTAATACAATATTTTTTATACGACTTTTAAAAAGTAACAATTTTTGAACTTTTTTTTCACATATCTTTGCAATAGTTGCGGATTTTAATAGCTGGTACGCGGAAAAAAATTACACACATTTTATAAATAGTATTTTTTCTACGACTTGTGAATTATTTATATTTTATGCTGTTCGATATAAACTAATCGACTGGCAAACTTCAAAACCACTGCCACTGTTGAATTATTTCGACCCCAGGCAGTTCCGGGTTATTGCATTTTGTGTGAGTTCAATGTTTAACTGAACAAAGTGGATTAAAACTTTACTAGGTACATCAAATAGCCCCAATCGAAAATTGGTAAACTAATTGGTAAATATAGGATTGATCAGTTTGGCAAAAACTACAAAAGTTCGGAGTTGTTAACTTAATTTTCAGTAGTTTTTTTTTTAATAACGTCTCAAAAAACACACAAACTCAACTTGTACTCAAACTCCCAAGAGAACTTCCTCCATCCCTAACAACCAACTAACTAACGATTTTTAGAAAAACCAATACTGTTTAACTTTATCTATACGGTAGAGACTGTTTGGACTGTTTGGAAAGTTACTTTGTGGAATTTACTCATACTTATTTCGATATCAACGTCGGAATGACATTTATTGCATAACTCTGGTTCACTTTTTTGACGTCCAACTTCACACTGACACTTCTAATGAGTTATTGTTCGTTGCTATGGTAACGCAATATTTTGTTTATGCATGTAACTGGTCTAGGCTAACTAGATTTCAATACATCCTCAATTATCTACTGTAAAGGAACCTCGAGAAGATTTGACAATTTTTTGCAGTCTTAAACTCCAAAATATTCCAGTGGTGTCAATTGCGAGAGAATTTTTAAAAATGGCAGCTGGGACGTTACCGAAACTTTGAAAATGCTGCTCAAGCCTCTCCAGAGCAAGATAATCTCCAGGAACAACCACAAAAACTAAGCATTGCAACCAAGATAAATTGACTAAGTGAATTTACTTGTCGGTAGTTGGTGTACAGTGTTTAGGAGTTTGTAGCTCTTTAGACAGGAGCTCCTCCTCCTAGCTCCTCGTTGGAAGAAAATTAACGACCTTTTAATTTTTTTTCAGTTGAAGGTAGAGATGATAGTCGGACGGAGCCAAATCTGGTGAATAAGAGGGGTGTTCGAGTAACTCAAACCCCTTAATCACGAATGTTTTGCATGGCAACATGAGATTTGTGTACAGGGGTGTTGTCCTGCAAAAACAAAACACCTATGGATAGCTTTCAGCGTCTTTTCTCTTCAAGTTTTTCACATAGAGTGGTCAGTAAAGTCGAATAGTAATCTCCTGTTATTGTTCTACCCTTATCCAAAAAATCCATCATGATTACTCCATGGCAATCCCAAAAAACTGAAGAAAGAACTTTTCCAGCAGATTTTTGGACACGAAACTTCTTAGGTCTTGGAGAGGACGAAGGACACTGATCACCAAGGGTATTAAGCATATCTTCGTAAATCTGCTTATTCCCCATTTTTAAGATTGCACAGCAATTCAGTTTATCTGTAGCTTGTGGTTTATCTGAGATATGACATTAAAGAGCTCAAACAATATTCAACAAATTCACAAACATTTTTGTCGACCAAAAAACAAGTAAAAGAATGTAAAGAATTTTATTTAGCCAGAGCTCTCTAAAATTTCTTCTAATTACTATAAATTCAATCATTCCCTGTCAAGGAAATTCCGCAGATTCCCTAAACGTGGATAGACAAACTAAAATCACATCTGGAATTCAGGTAATCGGGTTGTAATTTTTCTCCACAAGATATTAAATGGATAGGTGGAGAAACATTGAACTATACATGGAAAAGTTAAGTATTTTGAATAATAGAAGCCCATTATCGTCGAGCTAGGACGATGTCACATTTACCGGCGCCGGACCGGCTGCCAACTACATATTTTTTTAAAACTTTTGCCTTTCTAATACGATTTTTCTTGTGTATTTTATTTCAAAATAAAAAAATATCCCATCCGATCATATTTTACGCTCGAGCGAAACATTAAGTGAAAAAGCATATCACGATACACAGTATCTAACCCTATTATCAACTTAATTGGGGTGTGTATTAGGGGTGTGTCTGTTGTCTTTACCCTCTATCTGCGTGTATTTTGACTTATTGGACAGATAAAACAATTACAATGATGTTTGTGTACATTTGGAAGGGCTTGACCGTAAAACACGTCTGTGGGGTCAACCAAAAATTTATTTGTTGATGGTATACAGTAAATTTAGAAGGAGCGTGTGGCGTTTATTATATAATAATTAATAAAACAGAACATTCGGGATGTGAGTGACAGAAAAATAGATTATTTTTTTGCTCTGGAAGTTTGGAAGATTGGGAATTGTTCAAGTTCAAGAGACAAAGATAGTGGAATTGGGATTGCAGCTAAAAGAATAATCATCATGTACCTTTGAAGAAGTTGATATGTTCGTAACTGCTGGAAGTAACGTCTTAAACATACCTTGTCCGCCTCATTTAGGTAGGAAGCAGTTCTCTGGTGGATACAACGGAGTAAGAGCTGTGAGAGATAATGAGTTGCGAGGGATTGATGACTTAGCAATTTCAAAAAATACTTCCGAAAGCACAGTTTGTCAATTTTAGCTAATTAGTAGTTTGAACAGACCTGGAAATAATTTAAATCGTAATTTACAGAGAGTTTGAAACAAAAGAGATAATGTCAGAGTTACGAATGATTTATATGCCATCGGCTTGCAGAAGGAAACTCTAATTTTAATTGTGATAAGACTCCGAGTACACAGAAATAGAGATTGACACAAAGCTCGAAATTATATCTCTCTGTCTATGATAAAAGGTTTGTATTTCATACAGTATAGAACAGCCAAATGGAATAGACACGTCGATTTTTATTAGTTTTTATGTGACAGTGTCTAAAGCCAACTTTTTCTCGAGGAATATGTTAAATAATTAGGTTAAATAGAGTAATAGGTCAAGTAATTCAGTTAAATCGTGGAATAAGTCAAGATAATTAGGTTAAATAGAGTAATATGTCAAGATA
>CAJUYH010007047.1:0-18504 GCA_910591685.1 Galerucella tenella
CTATTGTTGAACAAATTACACAATTTTCAACGAAATAAAAGTCCATTTTGAAAACGTTATTAAAAAGCGATTTGCAAAGCATTCAAAACGGTTATGTTCTTTTTACGTTTATAGGATGCCTCAGCGTATCATACCGACGAGCATTTTACGCATGATAGAATCCATTCGTATGGGGGACATTTTGAAATTTCCTTGTATAATTTCCATTTTGCTGTTTACAGAAAAGTTACGCGACTGTCCAGCCGTTAAATTTTTATTTTCTATTACATTATCACGGGCGCACCGATTATTTTTTGAAAGTTCACTGAAAACTTTGAAGTTACAGAGAACTCCATAGACCACGCAACAATGTCAAGCAACAGGAACGTTTCTAAGCACACCTTGATAATAATAAAGTAGCTCATTGTTCGTTTAATCCTGCCGCGCTTATTTCTAGGCACACTGCGACATGGGATTTCCATTGTAAATGTTGGCAACGCGCCTACCGGAAGTTAAGCGGGGAGAGGAAGGGTGGTTGAGTAAATGAAAAGAAACTGTTATCTATTTTGAGAGATGCACTCGCCGATATTGTCAACGATCTTTGAAGTCAGATTAAAGTTGATACACTTTGTTTCTTTTTTGAAATCGACCCTCGAATCATTAATTATCTCGTGAAATATATTCAGTTTGAAGTTCAATGAGTATTAAACAGATTCAGTTTAATCAGAATCAATAATTACGATTTTTTTACCTTCCAAACCTCCCGGGAATTGTGAGGATTCCCTTTTGGCTGAAGCACATCTTTTGTAGCAAAAATTTTAATTTTTATTCGTAATTGTTCGCTTTGAACTGCGTCCTTTGTTCCCGAATTGTTGATATAGAAGCTCGAGCGGAGCCAACATGCAAATTAAATTCTCAGTATAGAAGCGCATCTAAACTAAACTAAACTAAAATAAAATGAAGTTATTACCGAACGGACCTAAAGAAAATCTAAAAGTGAATGAAATTATTTATGACAGAGTTGAGCAACGAGTAACGGACTGGACTGTCCCGGTATACAACATCCGTTCTCTCAGGAGGAAAAGAAAACAACTCGATTTCGCTGAGCTGTGTCTAGAAAGTTGTGGGATGGCATAAGGACCGTTCTTTTTGAAAATTTATTTTCCACAGAAATTGGGTTTGCATTAGAGAGAACAAATTATATTAAAAATAATGGTGATCTTTTAGAGAAACAAAATGTAACAGATAGTGAAGCACTGACCGGGGTTATTTTGATAGCTTGCCAAAAAAAAACTGAACCTAAAACAGTTTAGGTGCAGTCTTAATTCCAAACTGTTTCAATGACCCTTCGGGAAGCACCATATTGAGGCTTTTTTCCATTTGGCGGCTGACACTGAACCACTTCTTGCATTCTTCATAGTACTCAGTTCAGCACCTCAGTTTTTAACTTCATACATAATCTGCACGTATAGTTTCATTCAAGGCTTTTCTTTGAAGTGGATTGTATGTTTTTGATAAGCCAATAATCAGTCCCAGGCTCTGCTCCTCTTTTTGCAAGTTTTCCATTGCGCTCGATACTACGGTGACCTATTGCTCAAATCAGCTTGACGTTATTCCATTCTGTAAATGTCCTCAGTTCCTAGCAGCAGTCCCATCTAGAGATCATTTCCTGGCTTCTTTGAGGCTTATACTGTCCTGGTGTCTTCCACCTGATAAGAACTCTGTACTGTGTACTGTGTTTGGGCCAAGACTCACCGAACACACACTCTCTGATCGACGATAACTCCCACACTCGCATAAGACATGCCTGACAGTTTCATCTTCCTGTTCACACATCCTGCATAGAGGTGTATTTCCTTAGTTGACTGTGGCCAGTCAGAAATCCTACTGTAGAACGCAGGTTTTTCCTGGTCATCGCCAAATATTTCTTCGGCGCCAGCTTCCCAGGGTCGCCCAGGGTGATCCTGGCAAGACTGCATCCTTGGACTCCATCCCATCTCTCAAGGGATTGAGCATGGGTGTAGCGTTTGGCTAGATCCGCAATTATCGAGGTCGTTAGGCCGTAGGTGTCACTGGGTCCTAAAATGTTTAGTCCAGACGCTTCCCTGGATAAAGAATCGGCAATGCGATTACCTTTACTCCTGTCGTGCCCTTCAACCCACCTCAGGATAATATTGTTATCTGCCGAGGCGTTAGCTAAATCTTGGTGGCACTCTAGTACTAGCCCCTATATAACACCTTGTCTGCTCAAGGCTAATAGGGCTTGTCTACTATCAGTGCAGATTGTTATGTTCCTTTTCTGGTTAGTTCTTTTGCGGCAATTGAGATACCAGCCAGAATACATTGTTTATTTGAAGTGGAAAACGACCTGGAGGTGCAAGCTGGGAGCACCTCCAAGTCAGAAGCTGGTGCTTCGCATTGGGTGCATATTTTTTTGCAAAGCAAATAAGACACTGAGTGAAAAAAATGTTTGCATGGGGTAATTTCTATAATTTGTATTAACGTTTGAATTTTAAATAAAATACGGTCCTGTAAGAATAAACTGACATCAAGGGAGAAATAAGTGTATCCACATCAGCATGCTAAGATGCGTGAATAGCCGTGATGTCTCCAAAACTAAATCTGTCGTCGTGATATTCATTCATAATCTTCGTCTAGTTTCTCGAGTGCTGTGTGCCGCTATCGTTTCTGTAATACCGACCCGGAAGGGACACCTTGCCAAAGTTTATTCACAGATTCACTTATAACTACACTATTACTTGCACTAACGGCCAAATTCTTTGAATTATTTTCGACACAAGTACACACTAAAAAATTCAAATTAGGTTATTATATTCCATTATAAAATTTATTAAAATAGGGGCAAATAAATGTTATTCTGATTAATATAGAAAAAGAGAGAGGCTGTGTATCAGCCTTTTGGAGACAAAATACCTTTAGCTGGTATCAGCGAATAGAAAGGACGTGAAAATCCGACCATTAAATATATCTGGGTCGAAGCTTAACCCAGTGAGATCAAAAGATTACATTATCCTTGATAAGACTGCAACTGCACCAAGAATTTTGTCAATTTCGTCCGAAGGCTTTAAATCACATACATATGTCCCTACAGAATCCTGGAGCATCACAACTAGGAGTATACTTGATAGAAGAGGCAAAAGCTGAAGCCTGTGGAGCGGATATCCTAAGATCACTGATGTGATGATATAATACAAGTAAAATAACTTATTTCAGCTAGACTACAAAGTACCACATTACTTCCCTTCTCCAAGGAAGTCAAAAGCCAGATGGAAATTGAACTAAAAATATAGAAAAGGACAAAAACCAACATAAAAATCGAAATAAATCAGAAGTAAAGTGAAGAGAAAAGTTTGAATGAAGACATTAACTTTTGAATGAATTTTTTGCTGGATTTTTCTTATTTTCGCAAAAATTTTTGCAGTGTAGTGCGGTAATCCTCAACAATGTGTGCGTTGTGGAAAGTGGGGGACAGGATGGGTCAGTGCCCCATAGATTCGCTTTTGTTTTCGGGCTGGAAACAACGAAAAACGACTTGAGAGTAGCTTAGAATAGATTTTCTATTCTTGTATTGCTTAATTCTCTCAGTTAGCAGATGATTTTAATGTTTTATGAACACTAAAGTCATTACTATGTGATGCTCATGGGACATTTTCGTGAAATTGTCGAGCTGCTGCAAATCGGAATATATTCAGAAGGTCCTTTCCTTCAAAGAAGACAGGGTTCTAAATATAATAAATATTATCTTTTTTCAAAACTTATTATTCCATGTATCCTTGCAAGATCTTGAATATTTATTCCTTATTCTCATACGTTTTTTATCAAGAGTCTTTTTGTGTAAAAACGTACAGAGTCTCTACCGTAGCATGGCTGTCACACTGTTCTCGCTTATTTTTCTATTGAAATCGTTGTTCTACATCCTTATCTTCCTTGAAGCCAAAACCACCTTCCCATGGTGAACTGCTTCGTTCTTTTATTGTATAGTGGACCAGAAAGCCTTGGAGAGCTATTAAGCAGCGTTCAGATTTGTACCAGGTAGTTAACCACGCTGCGAACTTCATTCTGCAACCTGTGTATGCAACGAACAGCATTTAGATGCTATCTTTGGTCCACTCCATGTCTCTACTTCGCTAGCAGATAGCCAAAGTGAATATTAGATGGACACATTTGTTCGTCAGATCGTCCAGACTTGTTAAACATCTTCTCGCACCAATCTTTGGATAAGGTTCGTGGATCGCATTGCTCATTGGGCGCTCGACTCGATCTGCTCGACTGTACGGGGTTCGATTCGCACCTTTATAGGAGCAGCATATGTTGTTTCTCTTTGTTTATATATTATTTGTTGTGTGATTTCACTTGTGATAAAAGTTCTCGTTTGTAATTTGATATATGCAAATTAAAATATAGCACGCACGGTATATTTAAATTTGATCTGTCATCGAGTGCTAACCAACTATTCGACGCCCATGTTTTCTGAAGATAACCACGAAATCGTATTAAGTGACTAAATGTACGACAACTGTACAACATCCGGTTGTAAATCTCCAGCTGTCGTATGGACCTTATAATAGTTCAGCAAACTAGTTCAAAAATAACGAAAATAATTTTCAATTATGACTACCGATATTTTGCCATTTTAATTCCAGTTGACGTTTGGATAATTTGCTATCATTTTTCTTACGGCTTTTGTGTATTTTTTATCAAAGAATTTTTGGTTCGAAACAAATGTGGAAGGATGTCGTAAACGTTTTTTTATTGCCGTTATTTTGAATATTTAATCATGAAAAATACTTGTCTTCACATTTCAAAAAGAATACCTACCACAAGGAACCGTTCTAGGACCAGTAATTTATTTTTGACCCTGTATACAGTTCTGTGCGACAACATTAATATCAAGCATTATTCAAATAATCGAAAAAAGCTGTAAAGCTATAAAAGTACGAACTGCCGCAAACGTTTTTACTTATACAGCTCGACATAAAAGATCGGACATCTTTGTTTTTTATTATTTGCAGAAAAATTTTTAGATGGAGGAGCATTCTTTAAAAGACACCTGAGTACGTTTTACGACCGTCATATTCTTATTTTATTCTCGTTTTATCGTATTTCGCGGATGAGAAGTCGAAAGCGCCATCTACTACAGAGCAGTACTAGCTTCATATCCACACATAGGTCATTTCTTTATTAATTTATCACCCAAAAACCAACAAGACAATACTCACAACAATAAATAGAAGATAACGTCGAATGGGATCTGAAACATAGTTCAACCAATCACCACCTCACCTAGTGATAGAGGAAGCAGTTCAGAATGGTCAGAGGTAGAATAAAAAAGACACAAGCTTAGACAAAACGTTTTCTTGTTTACTTAGCAATTGTGGCAACGAAGAGGAAGTATCCCTTCGAAGTAGCTTCATGGATCGAAGCAAGCAGAAGTTACAGGGTCTGGAGTTGACGGTACCAGATTTCTATACGCTAGGCCAATGGGAAACTCGCCCAGAAGATATGGGAAGCTGTTACGATATCCACAACAATACCTTTTGGGAATAAACTACCAGTTTTTACGAAACAGCAGCTAGTTTAATAGAGCAAGCCAAAATCCCAGACGACAGTGTATCTTGTGTGCTCTAGAAAGTCCTCACCCCATACAACGATAAACCTGTCAGACTTAACTTCTTGGACAAACTTAACGAGCTAGGGGTAAGCAGCACAATTTCCTGGCTGTCGATACTAGGTCTTGCTGGTGAACAGGAGGACGAAAAAGCTGATCAGCTAGCCAGGAGAGCTGCGGCTACTCAGTTTACAGAATCCAAACAGTTCTGCGGAAGAAGATTGAGCATATTTCTGGAAATGCCTTACCGAAGAAGGCACTAGCAAATTTAGCGAAAGCTAACGGAATATTTTAGTCATGATACCTCCAGAAGCTATCTTGGAAGATTCTTCTAATAAAAATGATAAAAGCGTTGTCAGTGAGTGAGAAATATCTGATCCGATCCTGCTCGGATATATATACAGTCCCTCAACTGTAAGTTATATATCGACAATAAAGGAAACAGAACTTTAGTGTGTTGGTATGTCCGGATATATAAAATGTATAGAATAATTTATTTCTGGCGCAAGCCACAATGAATGAAACTCTTTTTTATTTTCAAGATGTGCTGTCATACATAAGGCGAAGATAATAAAAATAGAAATGGACTTCTTTTACGTATGAAAATTTAATCAGATTTATTTTTGTTGGAAAATTAATGAATATATATTGATAAATTGATAAATATATCGCCTCATCGCCTACTGCCGATATTCAATTTATTATAATATTAAAAAGGATAATCATTGGCGTATCATCTAATTTCGTCTACCGATTTCAGCATAGAGTAAAAAAAAAAGAAGAGTGGCATCGGATCGCGTGATGACAATGCAACCTGTCAATAGCTAATGCAACCCGTCATTAATCATTCGGTGTATACCGCTCGTTGACACCTCGATGAGCGTCAAACGCGGAACGAAGAGATAGCAGTGGAGACCCGAGAGTGCGAGAGCAGCTGCCGATAATCGTCTGCGTCGGGATTTTATCTCTGTGGCGATGCTGCTGCTCTGCGCTACTCTCTTCATGTCGATGACGTTGATGCCTTTCTAGTTTCGTCGCCTACCTCCGGCCGTGGAAATTGTTTCGTAGAGATGGAAATTCGACCTTGCACAATTATGCTTTGTATATTTTTTTGTTTCCCTATGTCCTCACGTTTAAGTTCACATAACGAAAATTTTATTAGAAATATGAAAGCTCCGCAACATGTAGGTAGCCAAGCGGTCCAAGCGGATTTTGGTTCACGTACTACTCTATAAGCTTCGTCAGTACTGAACGAGCCGAGACCGGCGAGCGTTGTATCAACAATGGAACGGCACGCGACTACCGAAGCAGAGAGACAATAAGGGTTTTTTAGCGAGCTGCTGGTTAAAACCCAGCGGTTACTTGCGGTAACAGGCGGTTATTCACGTTTTAAAACAAAAGTGGGGGTTATAACCACTGCCAGTTACCCACCTATGGACTATGGTAACTGAAGTTATTACCGCGGTCACTGATTTGACATTTTGGTATTTACCGTTCGTGGCAAAAAATTGATCGGTATTAACTTTTTATGACCAGTCACTCGCTAAAAAATCCTTAATATCAGTCTTAGAAGGATAGAAAAGCGAGAGATGGATTTTTATCCGATATTTTAGTGGTAGCAACCGAATTTCAATAAGGAATTGTACGGTCATGAGTAATTTGAGGATTCTGAGATTTTTATATAGTATTCATAAAGCTTTAAATTAGACTTCTTATAAATTAGTTTTTCCATTCAATCCATATAATTCTTTACCAGGGCTTAAACTTTGCTTAATATGTGTATTTTTCATATTTTTTTCAACAAAATAGGATGCAAAATACCTGAAAATTGCATCTTATTGTTACTTTAAAGTGTTATAACTGACATTTAAATGAAAACTTCGCTGGTGAAAGACTGAAAACTAAAAATACATATCCTTTTTTCTCCCGTCAAAATTGCATAATTCTGTCTTATTCAACTTACGGATTTTATTTGCAAGTTTTGATTAAGGGGCATCTACCAAATTCGACCTTGCACAACTATGCTTTGTATATTTTTTTGTTTCCCTACGTCCTCACGTTTAAGTTCACATAATGAAAATTTTATTAGAAATATGAAAGCTCCGCAACATGTAGGTAGCCAAGCGGTCCAAGCGGATTTTGGTTCGCGTACTACTCTATAAGCTTCGTCAGTACTGAACTGGGAGACCGCCGAGACCGGCGAGCGTTGTATCAACAATGGAACGGCACGCGACTACCGAAGCAGAGAGGCAATGTCAGTCATAGAAGGATAGAAAAGCGAGAGATGGATTTTTATCCGATATTTTAGTGGTAGCAACCGAATTTCAATAAGGAATTGTACGGTCATAAGTAATTTGAGGATTCTGAGATTTTCATATAGTATTCATAAAGCTTCAAATTAGACTTCTTATCAATTAGTTTTTCCATTCAATCCATATTTAATTCTTCACAAGGGCTCAAACTTTGCTTAATATGTGTAATTACCTCATGATTCGTATTTTTTTCAACAAAATTTGGTTAGCATTTCAAAGTTTTTATTCGATGAGAACTCTAAGTTCAACATTAATCTACATGATATATTTTTTTATTAATTTTCAATACATCCATTACCTCAAAATTCTTTGCCAAAAATACTTCGATATTTTGTCAAATCGCTGCCGATAGATTCCCCTTAAGTCAAAAGTTTAAAAATTCTGTACTTGAAAGAGCTTCATCCCCTATTCTCTCCAGATCTAGCCACAAAGAAAAAATAACGAAGCAGCATAAAATATAATATTTTACGACTAAATATGAGAGAAATTTTGACTTTTGATACTTAAAAAGTTGTCAGAATTGTCAATTTTTACGAACGATTCATTTTTTCGGGTATTTTTTCAAGAACGCACCTTCCCATCTCTAGACGGTTAACAAAATGTTAAAAACGGTAACAGCACACCCGCCGCCGGCTGAAAAAAGTGATTTCTAAGCCGCAAAGAAACCAACCAGCACAGGCAAAAGCGGGTCGAGCCTTCCTTACTAACGACCCATCTGGAAATGATACCCGAATAAAAAGTAAGACGCGTGTTCCTATCATAAATGAAATATCGCCTCCTTTTGCCGTGGCTTAAACGCTTCCAAATTCTTCTTGCGTGATTGATATATTTTCGTTTCGGTATTTTCGGTAACATCATCAACAAAAGGTTTTAAAAAGACGCAACAAGAAAAAAAAGTACAGACAAATTGTGAACATACGTTTTTCAAAAACATGTTTCTGACTTACTCCAATTTTATGGTTCTATTCAGAGATCCACAATAACCTTATCTTAGTTTACACTAGGTCTGTCCAGATTTAGTACCTCTTTTCACCCAATTTCAAATGTTAATACAAAAAAAGGTAGAACGTGTCGCGGGACACACGGTAGGAACTTTAGTTCCTTTTAAGCAAAAATTAATCGTTAATTTTATTTTTGAATAATTATTCTGCTTGATATTAATAACGAAAACAGGTAGACGTTTGTAATATTTAGCAGAATATTCATTATTATAGATAATGGTACGGTACCTTCATGAGGGAGTCCGACTGGCAACATCTACTTATAACAGCATCGTATATTTAAAAAGGGAAACCGTAGCATTATACAAATTGGACATTCAAGAACTGTACGTTTACCACAAAAAAAAAATTAGTGGAAACATAAAATTGGATTGTTATTTTAAAGTGGGTAGTAGAAAAATATGCTGTTCGACTCGTGTGGATTGTCCATATCGTATATCGACTTCGTCCTCGTGCGATATGGCCATCATAACCACACTAGTTGCACAAACTACTATTTCTATCAAAATATGCCCTTTCACATTTAAAAACAACCTGCCAAATGTCAAATCAATTTATCCATCCATTTTAAAGTTATCAAATTGAAACATTCAAGTTTTAAAAATTTCAACACCCTGTATTTCGAAAAGTAAATGTGCTAGACCCCTTAATCCTCATATCATTTTGTCCAATTTTATGAGAGGAATCTACATGCAAACGTTGTAATTACCCTTAACATTCGAGATGCTTATACCATTTTTTGCGCGATCGTATTGAAATAAATTCCGAATAAAATGTCGAAATGAGCGAAATGAACGAAATGTCAAAAGTGACATATATACTTCTCGATCAGATCAGATCAGGTTCGATTACCGGCCGAAGCATATGAATCGCTGCTTCGTAAACGAGAGAGAGACTGAGGAAAGAGCACACGCACGCAAGCAAGGTACATAACGAAGCAACGTAACATAACGTAACGTCTAGCTCAGATCTTTTGCGTCGCGACCCCCGGTCGCTCAAACATAACCTGACGTGAAGAACTAAAGTTCCAAAAAATTAGGTTAAAACAACTGGTTGACTTTTATTAACTTCCAATTGTCTTCAATTTTGAAGTGACTTTCTGTTATTGTATCCACCATGGTACACGCATAGACGTAGGCACAACAAGTGTAGATAATATTTCTTTTCCAACTATACATTCAGATTTTAATAATGTGCTAAAACGTTTTGTTGTTATACGTAGGAGTCGTAAGTGGTTGTTGCGTTCTCATTATTCTTATTGTTTATATAGTTACCGTATTGAGATGTACTCAGCTAAAACGATTCTTATCTGAAGCGTTGGCGATTGCAATGTATTGATAATCTCAGTGATCTAATACGGTTTTTGTTAAACAGCTGTTTCGTTTGTATACCATAAACGTAGAATACCACAAAATAGATAAATGGATAGCTCCATGATCATGAACAAGTTACAAACAAAGGGAATAATATATTTATATTGACTATTCCATATTCTACTGCAATCTCTACGCCCTGTTTTCCAGTCAACCACAAAAATGTCTTGCTCCCCTTTTACTCACAACTACACTATAAAGCAAAAAGTGTGTTTGCTGCATTTGGTTGTGCCACTTGCTTATGCGTTCCCGTACCAAGACCAGAAAAAGACCAAGGAACTGTCCCTCGGTTAAGTCTTGACTCATCAAGATGTTCTCATGTACAGCGTGTCCTTTTTTTTTATAGAAAATTCAATTCTGAATCGAATGGCGTAGACTAGAACCTTGCAAACCTCAATGTTCCCGAGATATTAGCCAATATGTTAAAAAATGTCAAAAAATGAGACGGGTTTTGAAGAACTTGAATTTTATTTCATTTCATGGGGTTTCAGAACAAGCAAAACTTTTATCAAAAATAACATTTTTCACTGAATTAATATTTGAAAATTTTTCACCTATAGTGGACACGCTGTATGTGTAGGTCTTTGTCCCAATCCTCAACTCATCAAGAACTTCACAATATCTTGAAGATGTATTGTCTCTTATGTACTTCCTTAAAAGGATCTTTTAGGTCATCCCAATATGCATACGCTCCTTAGAAACGTCTGACTTTTATCACAAAATTATCAATCCCGTATATATCTTGACTCTAGTTGTTTGAAACTGAGTGGTTTGTGTTTTGGTACGCCTCTGCTTTCCATTATTTGCATTGGAGAGCACAGTAAGCAACAACTCGGTCTGAAGTGGCCCTCTACTAGCATCGGCCTGCTGGTTTTTAAGAACCTCTCCGGAGACTTCAGAAATAATAACTTCGCGGTCCATTGTCGCCTGTCAAGAAGTAACTACCCTTGTGTTCTCCAGAAAAAAAAAGGTTTTCATTGTTGAAAAAACTGGGTTAATAATAAGAATAGCTTAGGATATTCTACTATGGAAAGGGTGCACTTTAGCATGGAATGTTAACACCATGAGATTGATGGAGAGTCGCAGAAAATCGAAAATCATTTAATTCTGTGTTGGTATTGCATTCGGGGGATTTATTTTCAACTTAATTTATACATTTGAATGCATCAAGGAAGTGTCCTCTCATTTATCGTTCACTCATCTTCCAATTGGAAGGAGAGACCTGGTACACAGACGGGTCACAGATTGGGGAAGAGATTGGAGCAGGGGTGTATAGTGAAATGATAAACACAGGACTGACACTCACAGGATAAACATTCTTACTGACAGCCAGGCAGCCCTTTCAGCTTTACTGGTAGAAGAATGCCAGAAGGAACTAAATGAACTAGCAGACCGCATTAAAGTAAGATTAGTGTGGGTGCCGGGACATAACGGTATTTCTGGAAATGAACAAGCTGATGAACTCGCGAGAAGAGGTTCAGCAACAGCATATGTTTAACCAGAACCAGCTCTTGGGACCACAAAGAAGGTAGTCCGAGGGCAAAAACAAAAATGGGTACAAAGCCAACATAGACTTCAGTGGAGGAACACTCCAAAGCAGGTACACAGTAAAACCTTCATAGGTGACACGTGTAAAAAGGGCTACTGAATATCAGTAGGAATAAGCTAAGAATTATTACAGGTTATCTAACGGGTCATACCCCGGTAAAAATCACCTGCATAGAATAGGGGACCTCAGCTGAAAACTTTGTGGAATGGAGACCGAGACAGTAACCCATATCTTATCTGACTGTGAGGCACTGCACTCAAGGAGACAAACAATCTTCAGAGAAGCCAATGTGCCACTTGAAGTATATGGCACACATCCAATAGACCTACATCGTCTACTCGAAGGTTCGGGGATAACTGGATGGGTGGACTACATGTGGGAGTAGAGTACAATAAGCCAATAGGCTGCAGTACTCCCGGCTTCAGAACGGCTTCCAGAACACAAAAAAAAATTAAATTGTCTGATTACAGTTAAAATTCGTATAATCGCTAAATAATAATAATAAAGTTGTTAGTTTCCAACTGAATAATAATTAACAAAATAACGAATATTAAAAAGTGTGCTATATATAAAAAGCACGTCCAATTTATTAGAAATTGTTATCAGATAATGAACCTTCAAACCTTATTAGTCAACTAATTGACCATTAGTCGTGAATATAATAAGAGGTTGACCCAAAGGCATTAGTAAACGCCGTTACTATTCAATATTAGATGTGACGCCCGACGAACGCCGCCACAACTTATTTTCTCCATATTAACCGTTCTCATATTGATTTCTCTTGTTAACACCATTGAGGTGAACATTTATTTTTTTAAATAATCAAATATAGAAGCACTGGGGTTAAAAATACGTCATTAATACCACCGAGAACAGACAAAAGAGCGAGAAGATTGAATGCTCACGTCGAACAATTGCTGGATTTGAGATTGAGATTTCTATAATGCGAGGACTCCATTCGAGAACATGTACGGATCTCTGTCGCCCTTTACTCGGTTTAAATCCCTTTTTATTTTAAAAGAAGTAGTAATTGAAAATGCTGCTTACATACAGTAACGTATTATATGTTAAACTTTAAAATTCGTATGTCAAAATCATTCCTTGTACTCAATTTAATCGTGCTGGTATTTTATTACCACTTCTGAGGTACATCACGAAGGATTTAGAGCTAACAGGACCTGTAACTTCAATCGCTAGAGAATACAGACAGTCAGACAACAATTAAAGCCCTGAGTGGATATACCATCAACTCAGGACTTGCTGACGAATGTCTAGAACGACTTGCTGATCTTGCAAGTCGGAACGCAGTGGAGTGGCTGAGGAACCAGCACCTCGCTCATTGGAATGCTCTGCAGGGTCCTAGACAATCCAAACTTCTACTGAAGGTATGATGACTGATGGACACGCTGGGGCAGCTATTGAACTACCAAGGAGTAGGTTGAGGAAGATAGCAGGACTCCTAACAGGGCACTGCTGGGTGGGGAAGCACCTCTACAACCTAGGAGTAGAGGAAAGTTCCCTTTGTAGGGGCTGCGGCATGACTGACGAAACGTCAGTCCATGTTCTCCACACTGGGCTGTATTACGCAGGCGAATCTCGCGAATCTCCCGTCATGTCCCCTGGAGACACAAGCAGACATCCACTGAAAAAGGTTGTGGCCTTTATTGAAGGGCTCGGCTTCATGGATGTGTAGGTAGCATGAATGGCACAATGGGCCCACCAGTGGCCGGAGCCTTGGCTTGAGTTTGTCTACTTAGTAGAAGTAGTAGTATCGCTAGAGTATGGACGATGACTTGGAGGACAACTCCTCGGGAAGATGTACAATGGGTCACATGTGACCTAAGTGCTGTGAGCCTACACTCACCCTCCCTACTCTACAGATACAGATACAGAACATCTGCTCCTAGCTAAAAAATCTTCTTTTTTTAGTTAGTTTTCTGTTGATGAAACATTTTTAAGTACGTCTCTGTTAAAATGACCTCAAAGTCTGCTTGCGTATTTCACCACTATCCTTATAATACTGAAGTCCCGGTTTCTAATCTTCCCATTCAAATTACAAAACGTATTATATATCCCAGGGCAGTATGTAGCATTGTATACTTGGATTAAGACAAGAATAAAAGTTTTTTTTTCTTCTCTTAACGCATGTACAATTCCGACACAATCAAGGTCCAAACTTGGGTTTAGGTCAACTTTAATAACTTAATAATAAATTCGGTTATTGTTAAATCAAATATAAAAAAAAGAGAGAGAGAGAGAGAGAGGTGAATTCTTTTGTGGATTACATACAATGAATCTTAATTAGTTAGTAGATACTAATAAAGCCATTGTTAACATCGAAAAGAAAGAGAAGATTAAGATGATTTCATTTTTAAACGAGTTCCTATTGTATTTACATGACTTATTATCTAGTAGCTAAGAAATATCTATCAATAGAACCTGCTTATATAATTAGGTTGTTTTTCTATGAAAAAAATATTTTGTTACCGAGCAACAGAATCAAGATAAATATTAATTGCAGGGATAAATTATACATGAAAAGTGGATTGGAGCACATATGACATTGGGTATTGTCTGGGTTAAGCAGTATGTGATATTCAAAAGTCCCCTCCCCCCCTCGTATCTTTTGAACGGCTACACTTACATTAATAAAATTTGGAGGGTGAAAATAAAGTGTTGTTAACTTCTCTACGAATGGTAACAGGTGACGTATTAGTAATAGATGACGTCACAGTGCCACTCTGGCCAATAATTTTAAATAGGACTGTTCACTAGTCCGACCAACAATCTATAAAAAAGAAGAAGAGCTACCTTACCTTCAACGGAAAAGACCAATCTTCTTTCTCTCTACGACGAAAACTGACAAGATGAGAAAAAACCGCCAATCATGTGTCCAAAACTAACGTGCAATGTTAAAAACTTTAAAAGTATTTTTATATCTGTTCTATATCATCCTTAATATTATTCAAAATTTATATGAATAAAATCCAGTACAAGAAAACACAGGAAATATTAAGTTAAATCCTATTCAAAGACCTTATGGCAGGTGACATCTCGTTTGAAAGGCATTGACATTGGCTACATAGCCATATTAATTTTGTTAGGGTTTAAACTAATTTTGACGGATAAATTAAATGAATACCAAAATTTTTGGAATAATTTTTTTAAATTTAATTAATCAAATATCAACAATGGATTCTTATAGCAAGTGTCCTGACAGTAATACATCCTATTAGTAAACTCAGCTGAAATTGCATTGCATTCTTCAATAATTCTTTCTTTCAAAACGCCAATGCTATCTGGTGCCTTGGATTTCAAGTACCCCCATAGAAAAAATCTAATGGTGTCAGATCTGGTGTCCGAGGTGGCCATTCTATAGAACCTCGCCGGCCGATCCATCTACCTCGATATTCTTCATCCAGGTAACGTCTTACTGCACCATAATAATGTAAAGGAGCACCATCTTGTTGAAACGTTATTTCCAGATGGCCGAATTCATCTGTATTATCTTCCAGAATTACAAGAATTAACGGCTCAATTGCATTTTGTAACATCTCCAGATACACTTCACCGCTTAAATTTGAATTTAGGAAAACAGGACCAACTAAGTGGTTTCCGAAAATACCTGGCCAAACATTGACTTTTTCTGGAAATTGGCTAAGTTGTTCACTAATTTTATTTGTCATACATTCACAGAATTCGAGTCTTCCGTCGAGGTGTCGAGGTCGTCATCCGAAAGGTGGTGCACCATTTTTAACTTGTATGGATGAAATTTATTTTTAGCCAACACTCTCTGTACTGTACTTTTACTTACTTCACAGATAGATGTAACTTTAGTTGAAGAGGAAGTAGGGTTTAGTACCATTTCAGCAACTATATCAATTTTTTTATCATCACTAAATGTTGGTCAACCAGATCGTTTGGCATCTTGAACACTACATGATGCTTCAAACTTGTGAAGAAGCTCCCTCAAATAAGTTCTCGAGATAGGGCGATCTGGGTATCTCTCATTAAATGAACGTTCCGCTTCATGGAGACTCTTTCTAGATTCACCAATTCTTAATATAGCTGCTACTTTGTCGTCTTGAGTACGTACCATTTTGCTTATGAAAACTCTTAAACGTCTCGTCTTTTTAATAGCACTGTATATCCTTATATCAATTTAAAATATATAGGTATAAATTAATAATTTCTATATTTGTTTCAGAAAAACGGTTGCAGAAGACTTGCAAAGACTCTGGTAAGTATTAGATCAAAAAATTATCTCACGAAAATTTTGTGGTACAGAATACTGACGTTTTGTCTTTTATAAGATTCAAATTTAGAACTGAGACTATGGTCTATGTCTGAATCAACTTTATAAATACAGGGTGTCCCACTATAAAGTAACACATTTACGGCTTATTACTCGAGAATGCTAAACTCGCTAAACTTCCTATATTTCCTTCAAATTTTTATTAACGTAGTTGCCAAATGTATATTTTTTCCCGAATGCGCCGAAAAAAAAATGACCATTTTTGAAACGAAATTATCGGTTTATTTTAAATACAACACCCTATATTTTTTAATACTATCTGAAAGTCCCTTTCTTCTCCTTTCCAAAAATGTATACATTATCGGCATATACTCAAGTTTTTATGGAGAGATTTAATTTTTTATGAAACCATGTCAATAACTTCCAAACGTAAATTATCACATTTTAACAGCTTGGAAACGTTATAACTCGAAAATGAGACAAGGGATTAATGAGCGGCTTTCACTCAAATTATTTTAAATGCTCAAATTTTTTATGACACCGTTCGCAAGTCTTAAGAGTTGTCTTGAATTTCCGTCAAAATTAGCTTAACCCTCTCTACTTAGTCTGTATCTTGTTCTTTCTATTATTGACCTAGGTTAATAGTAGAAAATTATTAACCACTAATAGAGAAATTCTACTTCTCAGTTGGCTAGAAGATGCAATAATTGTCAACATTACAGTCTAATTTTCTCCACTTTACTGACATTATTTGAGATTTTAACGTTGGTAGTGTTCCACTCTGTATAAAAAAGCGCTACCCTACTTCTACAGAGTTACTGTTTTCTAAAAGAAATCTAGTTTACAATTTAAAATTATACACCCAACGAAAATTATGTAATTTAGCGAAACACAGTACCCAATTGAAAATAATGACTATAATTATAAAAAGATACGAAATCCTTACGACCAATAGTCCTGCCTCTTGAATTTTTTTAATTACTAATAAATATAAGCCTATTGTTCAATAGAAATTATAAAAGAAACTGTCGATTACCTTTCTTTATGTGTAGACGATTCAACGTGAACGTGAAATTAATATGGCTTTATTGGAGATTTGTGTAGAAATTATATCCAATATATTTTAACAAAAAATGACATTATGAGGTCAGTAGAGATAGAAGAGTTATTGCTTACAGTTAGTTCGTTGGAACTTGAAAAAAAAACACTTCTTTATTTAGTATTAAGTTGAAAAACGTTGATCTAGGACGTTTGGTACTTAGCGCGACAGAAAACATTTATAAAAATTGATTAGAACAAATTATTTCAAATGAGAATATTGATGAATTGATAATAAATAAATAATTATCGATGAGCTGCCACCCAACTAGCAAAGCAAAGTGTATGCTCAAACACGCATCTAGTACTCTCCATACCAAATATGTCTAACACAAAAATAATTAAATATAAATAGAAAGTTAACATAGCTAACAAACAATAACGCGTGAAAACAATCATTCCGTGACCAATAAAAGTCATAAGAGACTCGTGGGTTTTGACAGCTCGCAGTGGCGTTTACAAAGGGATTTGTCTTAGAAAAAAAACCACGCTTTTTAATTATGGTAGAATGTATAATATACAGATCGACAAGTAAAATATGAGAAAAACACTTGAAAGAGAGAGAAGAATAATTATGCGCATCAGTCAGCTGTTGCCAAATGTATTTATCTGTAAAAGCTATTCCCAATTTTTATTGGCAACAATGTTAAATACCAATAGCAGATTGTAATTTGTCCATTTATTTTCTTGAACTATAAACACTGTGTCAACTGACATGAACCACAGATAGAGAAAGGAGCATTTCAAACCTGCTTTTAAACATGAACAATTCTTCTCGCAGCCTGTTTTGCACTGACAAAAAATCATCTTCAAGAGAACGGCGCTCAAATATGGGGAACAAGTTATATGGATGGAAAGGTCAGAATATGAGCTTTAATTCAGTATGGGTATTAATTTTCAAAAAATTAACAGCGGAGAACAAAAAGCATTTAAAAAAAGGCCGGTTTTCACCCGTGTTACCAATTTTCCCGGTCCCTGGAAAATGAGTGCATTGTATTCCGAATAAAAATATTGGTTTAGAGAGTAGACATAGTAAGCTTTCAAATGGTATGCATTTAATAACAAAATAATTGAACATTAGTTCTTTATTTTCGCTTGTGTACAAGATTTGTGAGAACTCCGGAAACGACTGAAAAATGCAAATAAATAAATAAACTTTTTATTGAAACGCCACAAAGATACTGAAAAAAAATTTCTAGGAACATTCAGAACCTCCCCAGACTCCATTTGAAAAAAACAAGGGATAATAAACCATTTAAAATAAATAAAATGTCAATGATTTCATGGAAGAGGCCAAAATATTGGGGA
>CAJUYH010007048.1:0-18502 GCA_910591685.1 Galerucella tenella
TTAATTAGGGTTTATTACTCCTCGTACTTTCTGTACAGACTATATCATGCCTCTAATTTACGGGACACCATGTATAAACATATGTACATGGTGTCCCAAATTGGTGTGTTTTGCAGGG
This sequence comes from Galerucella tenella, assembly GCA_910591685.1. NCBI lineage: Eukaryota > Metazoa > Arthropoda > Insecta > Coleoptera > Chrysomelidae > Galerucella > Galerucella tenella. The sequence goes on from CAJUYH010007048.1 coordinate 119, forward strand.
TATCTCGTAAACTAGAAGAGATAAAAGAAAAGCATTTAAGATGTTATAACTTCTTTTTTTGTTAAAGTAACGATAGCCTAATTAAATCTTTCCTGCAGTTGGAAGATACCGGGCGATTATTGAAAACTGTCGAAAACTATATAAGGTACTATCTTAATTAAGAAAAATATAAAAACACGTTATGGAAACATTTTATTATAAGGATACTGATGTGTGACAATTTTATTTATCAAAATTATAATTAATAAAAAAATAAAACCAGATTTAAAAACAATAAACTTATGAAACAACAAGAAACATTGTAATGTAACAACTAATCTACCTATAACTAATTTTATTAGAATGTAATAATTACATTAAATGTTCAAAATGCTCCCCGTTTTCATCGATCAAAAAGTTTTTTGTTTAAATTATCTCCAACCAATGATCAGCTATATTTACCGATACGTCGAAATAAAAAATAAAAAACATTATTGTGGTTTGATACCCAAAAAATAAGAGAAAAAATACTTTGTTTTTAGTTCAATGATTTTATTTTTGGTAATGCTGAATTGGTTGGAGATTATTTAAACGAAAAACTTTTCAATCGATGAAAACGGAGAGCATTTTGAACATTTAATGTAATTTTTACATTCTAATGAAATTAGTTATAGGTAAATTAGTTGGTACAATGTTTCTTGTTTTTTTTTTTTATTTGAAAACATACATAACCCCGCATCAACTACTACGAGTTATTAGCAGGGGAGACATTTACATGTAGTGTGGTATATATTGATAATGTCACAAATTAAATTTTTGATGTCAAGTTTATGTCTTTAAGATATGATAGCACTTCGTTTCCAGTTGAGGAGAGAATTGACTTTAAAGAGTTTCCTAACTTGTGGTGTTTTCTTTGATTTTCATATACTGAGCAGTCGAGTAATAGATGCTTCACTGTGAGTTGAGTTTGACATATATGACACAAAGGAGCAGCTTCTTTTATCAAGTGATGTTGATGTGTTATTCGTGTATGTCCAATTCTTAAACGGTTTACCAGTACTTGTTCTCTTCTTTTCAAAGGCAGTGGGAGTTTGGTTCCAATTTCGGGTATTATTTGTTTTAACTTAGTTTCAGTGTCTTTCCAGATCGATTGCCATTTTTTGTAAATGTATTTTTTTATTGAGGATCTGTGATCGGTGTGAATGTTTCTTGTTGTTTCATAAGTTTATTGTTTTTATTTTTTCAATCCGGTTTTATTATCATAATTTTGATAAATAAAATTGTCACACATCAGTATCCTTATAATAAAATGTTAAATTTCGTTAGTGAGTGTTCAATTTTTTAAGGGTGTTTCACCTTAATAACCTTCATAAATGGTTTATCTGCACTGTAGCTTCAACCGTTGAAAATAGATATATAAGTAATATGTCATAACAGGTGAATCAAAAAAGGAAACTAAAAACGTCAAAATATACAGGGTGTACCATTTAAAACAACATAAGTTTGCATTGTATTTCCTTAGTGAGCCCCTTAACAAAAAAATTCTGTGCGCCACTGAACTCTTTAATATTATATCTATCAAAAGTTTCCACAACGTTTTTTTATATTTTTCTTAATTAAGAAGTTATAGTACCTTGTAGTTTTTGATAATCGCCCTGTATCTTCCAACTGCAGAGAGTTACGAAATATTTAATTAGGCTATCGTTACTCTAACAAAAAAAGAACTCATAACATCTTAACTACTTTTCTTCTATATTTTCTAGCAAAACACACCAATTTGGGACACCCTGTACATATTTTTTTCTTCAATGTTATGTTGTTTAAATTTCACCTGACTGACGTTACTGTATAATATTAATTTATTATTAAAATTATTAAAAATGTTTCCAGAAGTAAGAGAAGTCCAAGTCCGCCCGCTAGTCTAGCAGCAATTAGAAAAAAATTAAATGACGAACGTAGAAAAGAAGAAATGATGGCCGCAGATGCTAATCCAAGATTGGAACCAAATGATACAAACCCGGCAAAAATCGGAGATATAAATTCGGATTACGGACTCAAACTTAGTATGTATATATTCAAAATAATTCATACACTATTTATTATGTACTTTAAATACAGATACTGACAAAGTACTCGTCTCCAATAAAAATCTATTAAATAAATGAATCTGTCCACAGAAAAGACGAACTTCGAACAATTGTATAACAGAAACAACGACAAAATTAGAATCCTTCACCAACAGCACGCTACTGAAAAGCTGAACGAGTTCGAGTCAGGTGTAGACTGCGATTTCGAGAATGATTGCCTTTGGACGTGGCGCAAGGATATTGCAAACGGTTTCTTTATTACCTCTGGCTCGAAATATGGACTTAACGAATCTGGGCCCAGAACGGATGCCGAGAATAGCGAAGGAGGTAATATTATTTGATTTTAAACAGCAACATTTATCCGCCGATCGACAGGCAAATACAATTTTTTTCAGAAAACTATCAAATCATAATTAAGTGCCAGTTTTACTGAACATATAGAAAATGTCTAATTTATCTTTTCAGTTTTTTAATCCTTAGAGACCTTGTCGCATACTGCGAAACAATGCAAATTAATTTTACTCCCAACTATATTTAGTGCACTACATTCTTCCTTGACACATACACACTAGCTAAATCCGACTCTGATGTTAAAATATTGATTTGAACTTACGATGCCATCTACAAGCGAATAGAAATATTAGTACAGCTTTGTTTATCCCAACAGTTCTAAGCGTGTGCAAGTGTTGTTCGTGCTAATCATAGAAATACATCTATTTAGTTCTGTGGTTCCATTCATATCTATGGATCTATTATAAGCAAACTGTCACTCGTCACTCGTGTCCTAAGCCAAAATGGTACCCATTAATTTAAGGTAAGTATATTAAACTAGTTTAATCCACTCTATATTCTACTTTTCATATCACCTGATAAAAATGAATACAAACTGTAAAAGCTTAACAAATTATTTTCTAGGGAATTGGTGGAAAATGGTTCTGAATTCACAGTTAATCAAGAAGTTGTTGAAGAAGAGGATACAGAAGCAGACATTGAATATAAAAAAAACTTGCTTGAATTTATGAATCTGCATGTAGCAGGCTATCAGGATGAGAATGTATATGTTTCAGGACAGCCCTTCGAAACAATTGCATCTAAAATGATAGATCTTGTAAATGGAGGAGCAATTAAGAAACGCATTATTCGAGAAGGATATGGAGAGAAGCCTGAAGATTCGGATACAGTTTATATACACTACAATGCTTATATAGAGTTTAATGCGGAGCCTTTTGATTCTACATATGCTAGAAAAAAACCCCATCAGTTTCTTGTTAATTGTGGAAAAGTTATTATTGGTCTTGATGTAGCAGTACAAAGTATGAAAGTAAACGAGAAATCTCAATTCATAATACAACCAAATTTTGCTTATGGACAACTAGGTTGCCTTCAAAGAGTTCCACCCAACACTGAAGTTCTATTTGAAATAGAATTATTACAAATAGTAAATGTTGGTGCAGCCTCAAGGTTTGACACTTTGCCTGAGGATGAACAGCGTAAATTCACTAAAGTCTATGAGTATTGCTTAGCACTTTGTGCTAAAGCTAAAGATTTGTATGAAAAAAATATTAATGGTGCCATTAGAGAGTATAATGTAGCTGTAGGAAAACTGGAATTTTGTCAGCTAGACACTGAAGATGATCAATTGAAACAACAGGAGCTACTTTTAAAATTATATTCAAACTTATTAGTAGCATACACAAGAATTGGTGAACCAAAAAAGGGTTGCATAAATTTCAATAAAATAAATGAATTGACTAAAGGCACTGATATTAAAATAACCGCTAAAATGTATTACAACAGTTCTAAATGTTTGAGAATGTTGAGTGACTTTGATATGGCAAAGATGCGTTTAAATTTAGCACGCAAACTAGAACCTAAAAATCCCGAGATATTGAATGAAATGATGTCTTTGGACAAGGATATACAAAGTTATAGAAAGAAAGAGAAACAATTGAGTAAAGTTTTTGTATCTAGTGCTAATCAAGATTAAGTTTAAATTGACATGAATTTGTACTACAAGTGCATTTTATAATTTTCCAGTTCCATATTAATATTGTTGCTACTATTTTTGTAGTATCAATATTAAATTAGTTGATAAGAATGTTAACTGTAAACATTTAAAAACACAACCAGTGATATCTGTTAATTTAGTTTTTAAATAGTTAGATTTCTATGAAATACCAAATTGTTTGTTTATTACATTAATAATAGGGTGTCACTTACTGTGACAAGATGGAGGGAGCCTCTGAAATGTGACAAAGTTAGGGAGAAACTTGTAAGTTTTGATTCTTAAGTGAGCATTGTTATGTTTTTCTAATGTTTGAATTACTGTAGGGTAAAAGTTGACCAGTAATGTGAACAACTTTAGTAATATACATTTTATGTTAATACATGTAAGTTTTTTACTGTTTATGAATAAACATTTTCTATTACTTGGTGTGTTATCTGTTAAATCTTTCCATTTGGCATTTGCCAAATGAATCTTATACTTTCCAGTACATAATATATTAGCATTAACAATACATGATAAATACCAACAAACTGAATGTCTATGTTTTGTGGAAAATATTAAGAAAATTAGGACACATATTTTTTAAAATTGGTTATTGGAATTGGGGCAACTATCAATGTCCTAACAGTTCAATATTTTCCATGAGATATTAAACTCAAAAGAAGATAAATAAATCCACCTTACTGGAAATAAACTAGCAAAAAGGATACTGAAACACTTTTTTGAGGACTGGAACCCTCAAAGTTGAAGAAAAGAGATTTGACTATCAGAAAGATCTAGTAGAGCTTAAACAATCAAATATTCTGACTGGTGACTACAGCCAGTCGTCAATAATATACAGATACTTTCAATTTAACTACCCATACAAGTTGTAATTTTGTCGGCAGTAGACAATTATTCACTCTGTATACATTGCAGGGATTACTAGGGATTTGGATACTGGAGAGTCTTCAGTATCAAATATAAAAAAAGATACCTAAAATACCATATCAATAATATAATCATAATTTTCCCTGTATTCTAGCCAACATTTTAAAAATTACTGGTCTACAAAACATACGCAGACATAAAACTTCGGACAAACTGTATACACATGAATACTTTTGACTTGATTATTTTATTTTCAGGCAGTTTTCTTTTACTTCGACCAAATCTGAAATCAACAGAATTCCATGTACACAGTCCTCCATTCGCACCTACTGTATCAACCTGTAAATTCGCAGTATGGATTTATCAGGAAAACATGGAAGGAGGTGCGATTAGAATAGTGGGAAGTAAATCTGAAGACAATACTCAGTGGCTACTGAAGAATATACCAGGGGATAATAGTAAAGTATGGCATAAATATGACATGTCGGTGGGAAAGATATCTAAAAACTTTACCATTATTTTGGAAGTGGTACCGTTTGAGAATATGGAAAGTCGAGCCGCAGTGGCCTTTGATGATATTCAATTATTCCAATGTTACCACAAAAATGACGATTCCTGTTCGGCTCTTCAATATAAGTGCAAAGCAACGAAAATTTGTATCAACAGCACAAGTATTTGTGATATTACAAAAGATTGTATGCATGGAGATGATGAAACTCAAAATTGTGGTAAGTCAATGTATTATAGAACAAGTAGATCACCAAAGTGTATTAACCAAGGCAGAAAAATACAGATCCTACTTCATTAGAACTAAATCTCAATATATTTGACAGAATGTGAGGTTAACTGATGCAAATACAAAATAAAAAAATATCGTTTCCTTACTTATTTAATGGTCATATGCACCTCCCTATTCAAAAAGGAAAATCAATTGATTTATCCATTCACTTTTCATAGCGATTTTTCCAATATTTATTATCAAATCAAAAATTATAGGATAAATTGGTTATTGTTTGCCTTCGTTATGCAATGCACAGCTGTCATGCGTGGTCATGCATGTGAAATGGGAGTGACTGGTGAGCCGTCCAAAATCCAGCCGACATACTTTAGAAAAATCATTATAAAAAAAATAAAATGCCAGTAGTGGAAAAAATGCTATATGAACCACGGTAGAAAAGTGTTATACCTCACTTTTCTACCTTGGCGCATAATTACTATTTTGTTTTAGATGAAATGCCTTTTGGTTCCCGTTGCAGTTTTGAAGATGATTGGTGTGGTTGGCAAAATGTAGATGTTAAATTTTTGGAATGGATTCGTCATAACGGATCTACTCCTACCAATTTTACAGGTCCCAATTCTGACCATACGTATAAAAATAGCACCGGCAAGTACCTATTTGTTAACATGCTTGCTGACAAAGCTCAATTTGCGACATCTGCGACAATAAGAAGTGTAGATTTCAACCCACCGCCTCGGGTCCATGGGAATTCATCGTCTAGATTTTATAACTCATGTGCGGTAAGTTTGTTGAAGTAGACACGAGGTAGAGATCAATTATTTCAAAAATTATATCAGTACTTACCTGTATTGCACTGTTGGTTGTTTAGATTCGCTTCTACCTCCATAAAACTGGAAAGCACAAAAGTGCCATCTTACTTCAAGTAACTGAACTGCGACCATCTGAAAATGTTTCTACTGAGATGCTATGGAGTTACAACGATCATGGTGATCAATGGGTTAGACAAGTTATTATCCTGCCAAATATTACTTACAGGTATTCTATTTGTCTTGATTCATTAAAAATAATGTATTGAGTAGATACTACCAGTATAACAACGTTCAAATCTTTGATGTTTCAAATTCAAATCGATGGTTTTCAGTTTCACGGCTATAAGAAGTCTATTCTTTGCATTGTTAATACAAATCATGTCTCTATAATAACGTTTGTGTTTTATTATTAGATATTTTATTCGATTCGAAGCAAGAAAAGGAATAAGATATATTAGCGATATCGCTATCGATGATGTATCATTAAGCCCCGAATGTTTTGGACTTAATATACCCAGAGATGATCTTAATGGATACAATTATTGGGACATCAGAGAAGGAGATGAACACATTAAAGAAACACATAAAGACTTTTTAAATAAAACTTGTAAGTTTTGGTGTTACTGTAGTATTTTAGGTTATGTTTTTATTAATTAATTTTATAACTTACCATGATATAATGTACACAATGGATTCTAATTTATTTTCACTTCACTGTTCTAATTCGTATAACACATTTATTCACCAAAAACGTTTTCTCAGATAGATGGATTTCCCTCGTAACGTACTTTTCATTTTTAATGTCACTGATCAGCGCTACCTAGCGCCTTAGAAGAAACTAATTTGAAAAAATAGCGGCAAATTTGAATTTTCAGTCTATTCTCTGCTATTCAATATTCCAGTTATGTTAAAAAAATCAAAATATAAATGATTCTGAAGATATTTTTCAATTAACTAGGTGTGTGGGTTGTTCAATACATAAAATTAGACCTAACCAAACCCACTTCTGGTACCAAAAAATATTTTATCCCTTTTAAATTATACTGTAAAATTTAAAACTTGTATTTTCATTGTTTTTAAATTAGGTGTTAGGTAACACTAGGTACTTTTTATTTGTAGTGTATAAAATATCAACTTGTAATGCTAAAGGAAGATTTGGACCAACTCAGCCTGATTGCACAAAAGCGTACAATGGTACCAACGTTCATATTAAAGTAGTGCACGAACCCGGGCTGACGGGAGTTCAAAAATGGGTTGTACCGATCACTGGGTTCTATACGTAAGTACCTAATTAATACTATATTCAACCTTTCGCCATCTCAATAACTACAATAAACCAAAGACTATTACTTTTTGTTACATTAATTTCACAGATTTATACTGGCTGGTGCCAGTGGAGGCAAAGGAAGTTCATCAATAGGCTCTACAAGAGGTGCTATGCTGAGAACAGTGTTGGAGTTGAAAGAAGGAACCGAAATTTACATGTTGATTGGTCAAGAAGGAACTAGCTCTTGCATTAAAGTAATATATTTTCAATCTAAATAATTGTGATCTAATATAATAAAAATCAATTCTTTAGAGTCTAGGTACCCAGAGGAATTCATCGTGTCACTCTAAACAGAGCTTTGGCACTGGCATTAGAGGCGTACTGAATTTGAGTATTAACGACAGTGGCGGAGGAGGTGGAGGTGGAACTTTCATATTTTTGGTAAGTTAATCTGATTATACAGAGTGAACAAAGTAGATTTCTCCACTTATGTGCTCCTTTTTTAGCGAAATCGCAACAAAGAGAAAATACCTTTGGCTGTAGCAGGAGGTGGTGGAGGTTTAGGATTGGGTCATTTCAGTGTTGATAATGTAGAACAGCATGGGCGTGGTATAAACAAAACTATCATTCCATTTACAGGTCAAATGTATAGGAAGTAAGTAAAAAATAACTAGAGATTATTTCAGTACCACTGTTAAATTTCATATTACCTCTTTTCAGAACTGCTGGCGCAGGTGGAGGTTGGAAAATGTTTCCTGGTCTAGTAGATTCATTGCACAAAATTATGATGGGCAGCTCATTGTTGGCAGGAGGTATAGGTGGCAAGGCTTGTTATAATTCAACTGACGAACGTGGAGATGGAGGCTTTGGAGGAGGAGGTGAGAGATATATATATTTTTTTCTGTTAAATTAAGGTTTCAGGTAAGAAGACAAGAGGCTAAATCGAACGCGGCATCGAATAATGAGAGAACAGGTACCATATATTATGTATGGATAGGTTAATTGTTCTTTCTCTAAGCTAGTTTCATGAGTCTTTAACAAATGATCTTCATAAGAAGCACTAGTGACTGTACATTTACCATGGAGGTAAAAGAGAGAGAAGCGAACATAACAGTATAAAGAATCATCGACCGAAGTGGCTTCTCAATATGGCCGACTTCGGTTGAAGCGTAAACAAACCAGAGGCGTACATTAAATTATTTAATTGGCCGAAACAAAAAACTCTCATATGTATCTTTTTAAGGTGGTATATAATTGGATAAAAGCAGTCTCCGAACATTATTGTACAACTCAATATCAACTTAAATTCATACTAATACTCATAAATAACCTTCCTAATACTGAAAATCACTATTTTTTCAACGTGGCTTTTCAATTTGACACAAGAATTGATGAGTAATGTCACTAATGTGGATTCTCAATATGGCGACTTCCGTAGAAAGTTGGTTAAATCACTACCACGCTTACCTTCCCTCCTTTTTCTTTCACTTCGTTGACGTTTACAAATGCACAAATTATACTAGAAGATACTGTCACAGATGATACTGTATTCTAATTCGACTATGCAACCATCCACACACATGGCTATCTCGCCTCTCATTGGTGGATCCTGCGTTCGATTTAGCTACACATGAAGTTGTAGTCGTATGCGTGCACTTATTGTCAAAACCAGCGCCATATTGTAAAATTGACATTGGACTGCAAATCAGTAGCGTAACGTTTTCGAATTTGTAGGTTAACACAATACTAGAATCTGTGAGCCAAATCATGTTCCGAATATCGATAATAAATAATTTTGTGTTTACTTAACTTTTGATCTAAAAAATAAACATAAATAACCAAGCCACTGTTATTGGAGGCATCAGCTGTTGAGATGTTGGCTTCAAACAGAGTATACAGGTCTCTTCTATTTTTTTGGGGAAGCTAAACGTCTCTAGTTATTCTTCCATATTGTCTGCTTGACGACCAAAAATAAATTTTGTTAATGTCAGTTTTGTAAATCCTTAATTATTATTTGTTTTTTGCAATATCGAGGTGGTGGATGCGTTTATGGTGGAGGCGGCGGTGGATTTGCCGGTGGCAATGCTCCTTCTACCAATTCCACTAACGGAGAAGGCGGATATTCGTACCTCGACTTTTCCAAAGCCCTAAATCAATTAACCCAAGTCGAAAGCGGTTACAATACAGGATCAGGATATGTTTTAATCATTCCTGAAATTGATGGATGCGAATGTGATTATAAGTGCATAGCGCTGGATGCTAGAAGATCAGATGTTACTTGCATCTGTCCTCAAAAGTGGATTTTGATGGAAGACAAAAAGACATGCAATCGTAAGTAAATTTTCGATTTCACTTGAAGTGCGTCTAAACTTTTATAGAGCAGTTTCCTCATTTAAATAACTATTAATGATTTTAACAAGAAAATAATTTTCTTTACAGCCCTGGAGGATTTACCCGCTGAGAGTCCTTATCCAACCTGGTTCGTCGTGGTACTCATTGTGACTGTATTTTGTTTGACAGGAGCCTTTGCAGTTGTATGCTTTGTTCTATGTAAGTAATAATCTTGGTTTTTTGACAGAGGAGTTCAGTCTAAGGTCAGTGTGGCCAACAAAAAGTATTTTTTTCTGACAAGAATGACAGTTAAGGTCTACCATTCAAAACATAAGATTTTTGAATGTGTTTTATCATTGCGAACATCTATATTGCTTTATTAAAATGATGAATACACCCCCGAAGAGTATTTCTTGAAATTTAAAATGACTTTTTAGCTGAATACTCAACATATCGGTGGCCAATAATTCTAGGAACTCTTGACATGTCACCATTTCATTTCTGTTATATCTGACACTAGTTATGTCAAATGTCAGTGGAAAAAATAATTGGAAGAATAGAGATACAACTATGCTATAAAAATCTAATCGAAAATGGTCATACACAATTGAACGAATATCAACAAAAATAAATATGACTGACATTTGACATAACTAGTGACAGAATAATAGATATGAAATGGTTACTTGTCAAGAGTTCCTAGAATTATTGGCCACCGATATGTTGAGTATTCAGCTAAAAAGTCATTTTAAATTTCAAGTTATACGCTTCGGGGTTGTATTCATTAATTTAATAAAGCAATATAAATACTCGCAATGATAAAAAACATGCAAAAATCTGATGTTTTGAATGGCAGACTTAAATGTCATTCTTGTCAGAAAAAACCACTTTTGTTGGCCACACTGACCTTCGAGTGAGCTCCTCTATTGGTAGAACTAAATTTCTGTACCGCGAATGGAGCAGTGGAGGGCGGTCGGGCCACCTGGACCTGGTAGTGGCTAACCTTCCGAAGAGACCGATACTTTTTCTAGTTGTCTGCGAGCAAGCAGAGAGTGAGCCTCTTTTAAAAGTAACCGTTATCCAAGATGGAGAAAAATCTAGAGCAGCGCCACGTCATTAAACTCTGCGTCAAACTTGGGTAAACTGTGAATGATTAAATGACTTCTACAGGGATGAAGTGTTTGAGAGGCATAAGCTGTTCCAGGAGTGGTGCAAGCTGGTATAAATGAAGGCGCTACTTAATTATATCCTGCGCTCAAGCATTGATCTGATTGTTGATGAATTAGGCCGTGCGAAACATGTTCACACCGAATTTCTGCCAAAGAGTCCTGAGTGATGAACAAAAAGTGATTCGTATGCAAATTTCCTTGACAATGTGATTACCGGTGTCATTTTCAGTATGACCCGGAAACCAAACCAGAGGCCCAAGTGGCACACTACGCTGCTGGCGAGGGAGATGCTGGTCATGCACAGGGTTGCCATGCAGCATCACCCTCTTATATAGTCAAACGGGACCACAAAAGGGAAACCGATACAGCCCCGTAGGGGCATCTCTATGGGTTCCTGGAAAGCTAGTTCCAGAAGGGATACGCGAAGTGGGTACTATTTAGAGGATTTGTATCCCACCCTCAATAATTAACGATACATTTTTTGTACCTTCATTTTACTATATTTATTTTGTAGATAATCGGTATCAGTTAAGAGCGACGGGTATAATGAGAAGAAAGATGCTTTCTGGTGCAGACCTCCAGCTTGACAGACTACGAATGGCTTCAGACAGTATGATGACGGAATATAATCCTAATTATGAGTTCGGAGGTGTTGTGTATACTTTGAAAGATCTCAAAGATATTCCTAGAGAACAGCTTCGATTGGTAAAGTGAGTAAATATTTTTTTTGGTGTAATTTCACATCTCTACTAAGATTATTTATTGAACCAATAATATAGGACCTTCAAATTTTTTATAAAACGTCTGCTTTTTAGGGCTCTGGGTCAAGGTGCTTTTGGTGAAGTATACCAAGGCTTCTATCGACAGCGTCCTTGTGATACGGTGGAAATGCCTGTAGCAGTGAAAACTCTTCCAGAAATGTCTACTTCCCAAGCAGAAATGGACTTTCTTATGGAAGCGCTCATCATGTCCAAATTTAATCATCCTAACATAGTTCATTTTATTGGAGTGTGTTTTGATAAACATCCCCGTTTTATAGTATTAGAGCTTTTGGCTGGGGGAGATTTGAAAAATTTTCTTAGAGAATCCAGGCCTAAGCCGGTAAGTGTATTATTGGGGAGAATGTTTGGTAATTATTACTAGTCAATTGCATTTAATAATTTACAAAAATAAAACGTAGCTTGTCTTTGGCTTCTACTGTAATCAATATTTATATTTTTATATTTTTTATTTTACTTCAATTAGCCTGTTTTCGTCCACTAGTGGGGGGTACATATTATGTCATTTTCCATTTGACAGCAACGTCAAACGTACCCAATAAGAATAGAAGAGTTCAGTCAAAGGTCAGTGTAGCCAACAAAAAGTGGTTTTTCTGACAAGAATGACAGTTAAGGTTTACCACTCAAAACATAAGATTTTTGCATGTTTTTTATCATCGCGAACATCTATATTGCTTTATTAAAATAATGAATATGCCCCCGAAGTGTATATCTTGAAATTTAAAATGACTTTTTAGCTGAATACTCAACATATCGGTGGCCAATAATTCTAGGAACTTTTGGCATGTCACCATTTCATTTCAGTTATCTGTCACTAGTTATGTCAGATGTCAATGGAAAAATTAATTAGAAGAATAGATATACAACTAACTAGAAATACTACAAAAATCTAATCGAAAATGGACGTACAGAATTAAACGAATATCAACAAAAATAAATATGACTGACATTTGACATAACTAGTGACAGAATAACAGAAATGAAATGGTTACTTGTCAAGAGTTCCTAGAATTATTGGCCACCGATATGTTGAGTATTCAGCTAAAAAGTCATTTTAAATTTCAAGTTATACGCTTCGGGGTTGTATTCATTAATTTAATAAAGCAATATAAATACTCGCAATGATAAAAACATGCAAAAATCTTGTTTTCAATTATAGACCTTAACTGTCATGCTTGTCAGTAAAAAACACTTTTTGTTGGCCACACTGACCTTAGACTGAACTTCTCTATTGGTCTCTCCACAGAGTACACCATCTAACAAGAGGCGAAAGAAAGTAGTTTTCGTGATCGCAAATTTGTGTGCACATGCGTGAATTAATTAGTTTATCTGTCAATGTCAAGTCGACACTTCCGTTAATTCCTCTCAGTTCACCGTATATTATTTTAAGATTAGGTTGAAAATGAGTCACTTCTCATTACACACATGAGATGAATAATAAGATGTTCTCATGTTAGTAGTTAAATAGTAGTTTGTGCATCTAGTGTGGATATGATGGCCATATCGCACAATGACGAAGTTTGAGCACGCTGCCGTAGGCGGAGTTCTCAATCGTTCGAGTGCGATATGGACAATCCACACGAGTCGAACAGTATATTTTTTCTACGACCCATTCAAGAAAAAATCTAGATAATAAACAATTGAATAAACTGTAAAATAAATATAACATGCAATTTTATTCATAATCGTACTAATTCAATTTTATGTCTTCACTAATTTTTTGTAATAAACGTACAGTTCTTAAATGTACAATTTGTATAACATTACGGTTTCCCTTTTTAAATATGCGATGCTGTTATAAATAGATGTTGCCATACCCGCAAGAAGGGTACCGTACCTTTATTTATAACAATGAATAGTCTGCTAAATTTCTTCACGCGGAATCGAACCCGGGTCTACCGCGTGAGAGTCTGGTAGGTCAACCACTCGGCTACCGAGATTTTACTAAGTAAACCTCAAAAGTATTACATACTTTCATAAGAACTGACGTCTATTGGTAGTCCCTCAAGTACCCATTTTATTCTGTTTTTAGTATTTCGTATTAATTTATAAGGCTTATTTTATTAAAGTTTATTTTTATAAATAAATATTCTTGATCCAGTGCTTCTGGGAGAGACTTTTTTGACAAGTTATTTTGACGTTTGTTTAAATTGAAAAAAAGATGAGTGACGAGTAGATACTAAACGCGAATGCTGATTGGTGGTTTTCATATACGTTCAGTTAATCGATAGGGCCTACATTTCCATTCTCTTAACTGTGCAGGAAATGGATAATATACATGTGGGTGTAGAAAAAAAAAATTCTATAGATCCAATTGGGAGGGATGTTCATCAACACTACTATTTTTCTTAGTGTAGTGTTACTTTTCTCAGTGTATCAAGTAGTTTATATGTCAAAGCTTTCGTCTCTTGTTAGATGGTGTACTCTGTGGTCTCTCAGTTAAAAGGTGGAAGTGTTTTCAAGTCCACCACACGGATTCCAAAATGGGTAGAGTGGGAAGAGTATAGATTTTGTAGTTTTTAACTTTTTGTCAGTAGCGGAAAAAAATATATCTTTGAAAACCTAAAAAAATTATAATAAGAACTCTTATTGGGTACGTTTGTACGTTGCTGTCAAATGGGAAATCAAAACATATGCACCCCCACTAATGCGGCCTCTAATGGATTATTTTTAAATCTTAAATTAGAGGAAACATATCCTATATCGAATATTTGCTGCAACCAGATCTTTTTTTTGCTTCTTTTCTGTGCCCATTCAAATTTTTTTCACTTATAATAGTCTTCTCTCAATCCTTTATTAAGGACTCTTCTTTTTCATTATAGACTATGCTTTTTGACTAGAAAACAATTTTATTTGTAGTGTAGTATTTTTCTTATCAATTATGTATGTTTTTGACTTGGATTTATCACATTAATTTAACTTATTTTAGGAAAGAGCTAGCCCGTTATCTATGAAAGATTTAATTTTAATATCCGTCGATGTGGCCAAGGGTTGCAAATATTTAGAAGACAACCGATTCATCCATCGTGACATAGCAGCTAGAAACTGTCTTCTAACGACCAAAGGTCCCGGAAGAGTAGTCAAAATCGCTGATTTTGGAATGTCGAGGGATGTTTACCGGTAAGTTTGTGAATCTTTTTTTATTTTTGATCACAACTTCCTAATAACCAACTGAATTTTTAGGTCAGATTATTACAGAAAAGGAGGGAAAGCTATGCTACCCATAAAGTGGATGCCACCAGAGGCATTTCTAGATGGTATTTTTACAAGTAAGACTGATGTTTGGTCGTTTGGGGTTTTGTTGTGGGAAATAATGTCCATGGGGTATATGCCTTATACGGGATGTGCGAATAGAGATGTTATGCAGCTAGTCACTAGTGGTGGAAGATTAGAGCCTCCTGCTAATTGTCCTGGTAAGTATATGATATTTTTAATTGGATTGAAAAGGAAATTGGAAATCAAGAAAACATTTTTCTCTCTTGTATAATTTTTTATTGAAATTGGTTAAAGTTTCTTCATAACAGTTATCATTATAAACAAATCCAGTCAGGATATTTTCGACCCTCCTATTACTTAATTTTGGATAAAGTTAGAAGCCCCAATATTCAGGTGCGAAGAAAAAATAATACAACTGGCAGTATTCCCAAATTACATTCAATTTGAATATGTAGTTTGAGAACTATTACAAGTCAAAGTTTCTTATAAATAGAGTAGTTCAATCTAAGGTCAGTGTAGCCAACAAAAGTATTTTTTTTTTTCTGACAAGAATGACAGTTGAGGTCTACCATTCGAAACAAAAGATTTTTGTATGTTTTTTATCATTGCGAACATCTATGTTGCTTTATTGAAATAATGAATAGACCCCCAAAGCGTATATCTTGAAGTTTAAAGTGACTTTTTAGCTGCATACTCAACATATCGGTGGCCAATAATTCTAGGAACTTTTGGCAAGTCACCATGGCAGGAGCGGGTAAACATACTACACGGCTCCTTCAACTGCGCATGACTCAAGACTTTGCCAAATTTAGTAGTAACAACAATATTGAAATAAATATGTGAATATCAGATATATAAAACGAAAAAAAAAACAAGAAAACCCAGGCCCAAACCCTGGTTGATCAAAGTGTAACTATGTATTGAAATATCAGAAAATAAGAAATAAAAAACTAAAAAAAAAAACCAGCACCTATCCTCTTTTGGCAAGTAACCATTTCATTTCTGTTATTCTGTCACTAGTTATGTCAAATGTCAGCTATATTTATTTTTGTTGATATTCGTTTAATTGTGTATGTCCATTTTCGATTAGATTTTTGTATCATTACTAGTTAGTTGTATCTCTATTCTTCTGATTACTTTTTCCACTGACATCTGACATAACTAGTGACAGATAACAGAAATGAAATGGTGACATGCTAAGAGTTTCTAGAATTATCGGCCACCGATATGTTGAGTATTCAGCAAAAAAATCATTTTAAAATTAAAGGTATACGCTTCGGGGGTGTATTCATTATTTTAATAAAGCAATTTAGATGTTCGCAATGATAAAAAACATGCAAAAATGGTTTTGAATGGTAGACCTTAACTGGCATTCTTGTCTGAACTGAACTCCTTTATTGACCCACTTCCCTCAAACACTAACCTTTAAATAAAAGACACAAAAGGTATGCGGTTTATGCAGTAATAAATATACAAATTGGGGTGTACTTCTTGTAGGTCCAATATATGGTATAATGACGCAGTGTTGGCATCCAGCTCCCGAGCATAGACCTACTTTCGGAACAATATTAGAAAGATTAGGGTATTGCGATCAGGATCCTCAAGTAATGAATGCTCCATTGCCAGTTTTCCAACGCCCTCCGTCATATGAAAGGGATACAACGGTAATGCGACCGTCAGGATCAGAAGAAAACTGTCTACAGGTAAATATGAAATATCATTATGTGGATTGTTTTGTGTTGTTTATGGAAAAATCATTGAAAGAAAATTGTCTTGTGTTTTGGAATTTTGTAGCTCACTCAGGGAGCAATACTAAGATATATTCTTGTAGGAAATTTGACGCTCTAAAAAAAAGAGCTACTATAGTTTTTTGATATTTCCACTCATTTCAAAGTTATTCAAGGTTGAAGTTAAATTAGTAATTTAAATTTTGTAATTTTTCCCAATTTTTGACGCTACAATCAAGTTACGAAAAAAATGTATAGGATATTTTTTGTAGATCGTTTTATTGGCTAATACTTATCCTAATAAAATTTTCTCATATCTTTTATGGTTGATAAGTTATTTGCATCAATCTGCATTAAATTATATAAGTCAATTTTGGCAAGCCAGCAAAATATTTTACACTTTTTGGTACAAAGAATTCAAATAGCTCTCACTTCCTACCATCTACCGGCCATTACACTCAGTAACTTCTGTTAGGTAAATCAATAGTCAAGTGAAGATTGGCTACACTGATATGCCATGTGTCAATAGATCAGACATATGACATGACAGCTCAGAGAGATATATCCTTGTAAATTTAAAGTACCAAGGCATGATGATTGGTGAATAGATAATATAATACCAAATATTACAGCTTCGGTAAAGTAGCCGAAGTCAGTAATAGTTGGCCGGAGAGCTTCGGTCTAAAAATTTTTGTGGACCCTGTAATTGCAAATTTACATTTTATTCCATTAATAATTTTTTTAAGGTAATACCGACGTCTTCAGATTATCTCATACCAAACCACACGAGTCCCACTACACCCGATCAAATCGAATCAACTTCTTCGGTGGAAAAACTACTTCCGGATAACTCGGACAATTGGGAAACTTCATTCATTATGCCACAATCGAGATCCACACAACCTCTACTATTGGAAAACATAAAGGAAGACGAGATATCTGTAAGTGTACCAAATCTAGGGCTTCAAACAACTGCGAGATTTTGGTTACTACATTACCGAGACCACCCGAATCTCGTTTCTAATCTAGTTAATCTTTTTATAGCGCATGTCCACCATCTGTCAAGTTGACACTAATGACAGTAATCCTGTGGACAAACAAATCGATTGGGTAGATTCTGACATGTACAACTGTCCACGTTTATAAGTTGAAGTTGGATTATTTAAAACCGCACAAAAGATAGTCATGTCAATATTTGACATTTTATAAAAAAATGGTTTGGATAGATTAAGACATGTCCAACTGTCAACATTTATAAGTTGAAGTTGGCTTATGTAAACCCGCACAAAAGATAGTCATGTCAATATTTGACATTTTACAGACAAATCGTTGGGATAGATTTTGACATGTCCAACTGTCAACGGTTATAAGTTAAAGTTGGCTTATTTAAACCCGCACAAAAG
>CAJUYH010007049.1:0-13578 GCA_910591685.1 Galerucella tenella
CACTTTCCTTGCTTGACACGTGAAAACTTATTGTGTCATTTGTGTCACAAGGGCAGAAAGTAAGCTTTAGCAGCCCAAGACTATTAGATACACGAGCGAGCGTATAGCGAAGTGTTTTGGCCTACCAAATTAACCGAAAATTAGGAAAAATGCAACAAAAACTTTGACAATCACAGACGTTCAATTAAAACCCCCGCCCTCTAAAATAATGTGATCGTTACCTAATATTAGAGAGTTATTGAAACTTTTATAAGGTCAAGTAGTAATCGTGCTGCCCTTATAGTGACATATACGCATGCGCATTTGATGTTTTAAATATGGGAAACATTATTAAGGTTAGTGCTTGTCCTTATTTGTGCGCGAATACTGCAGTGCACTATCCCGACTTTATTTCATGTTTAATTTTTATATGTCACAATTTGTAGGTGATCTGTGTCATCTGTGACACAACTGGACTGGACACAACATAACTTTTAATAATAGATTTTAATAGATTGAATGAATATAAAATAATAATGAGTTTTTTCCAATGAATATAAAAACGTATATGTACTTAAAAAAGTAAGGTTACATTTTTAAAAACAATGTACCTACCTTAATATAATGTCAGAGACGTCTCGGTTAACTAACTAATCTCTCGACAGTAATGAAACTCTTCCCACCTCTGTGTAATATACTAATTCCACCCTCAAATAAAAAATATGCATAGTTCTCACATTAACGACAAAACCTGACACTGAGGACGGTTAGAAGATACTGGAAACTGGTCCGTACTTGCTCGATCACCCTTGAATATTAGAGAAGCCACGCGCACATAAATTAGGATGAGTTAAGCGGGATGGGCCGAGTTAGTTATAGTATGCGGTATAAAACGATTTTAAAGCCTTTTTAAGTGAAATAACGAACAAATATCGAATTTTTAATGGCCGTTGGACATGCAGGTACGATTCAACCTCTAGCCACATATTATAATCTGCTATACTCCGCTATACTCAGCCATGCCCTCCCCTCGGAATCACAGCGCCGAGAGCCTTTTCCGCGCACATTCTCTCTTCTATTTGATTTAATAGAGTAGACGCATATTTCGTATTTTGCTTAGATATTAATTTATAATAGTAAAGTTGATATCAAAAATAACTAATAATAGGAAATGAACCAGTTTCCATTGGAAATTACTTCCAAATTTTAGAATAAAATTCAAATTTTAATGCACTTTCCGACCACTACCGAGGATTTCCGGACGCTACTGATGATACGTGTGATGTCATACCATGTGATTACTTTTGTCAATATGGCCGGTATTGCATTAGGTTCTGTGTAGTTTTGTGTTTATGTTGTATTTAAATTAACTATTAATTGCTTCATCGACGTAAAAATATCATTTATATGTTTGTTTGAGACCATTATGTGTTTATTTGTGCTTTTTTTATTTCTGAAGGTCAACGTAAAGTGGAAAGTGAACATAAATATTGGATATTTCCGAGGATATTTTAAAACTTTTAGAAGAAAATATTTTATTTACTAGTTCAGTGACGATTCTTTGATATTTTGTGGGTAAAGATATGGCTAGCGAAGGTTTTGTAAAAGCACAAACTGATAACCTGCCCAAAGCAGACTCATTTATGCTGCTCGAATTTATGAACGTCAACAAATTTAATGACGTCACTCCATGGGGCAGCCATCTTTATGACGTAAAGCGCGTTTTGGCGGACTTTCAAATTTTATGATTTTTGAAGTCGTTTTTTTTAAAAATAGACATGCAAGGTGTTAGGAGACCTTATAAAGCGTCAATTCCCACCAATAGCAAAATTTATGCTTGTACCCTATTGGGAGTTTTGTTTTTATGCAAGTACTATCAGTTCCCAGAGGATATAATATTTGATTTTTGGGGTGACATTCACTGAGACATAAATGATATATTGTGCCCCATTATTTCTACTTAGTTTCTGAGGAATCTCCCTTAGCCCTAGTTCCCTGAGGAATTTTAAGATATCTGTAGGCTTCAACTTAAGTAAATGCTCCTCTTCTATCCAGTTATCTCTCAGGCGTTGTGCTCTAGGTTTCTGAATTGCTGTGTAATTCGAAAGTATGTGGATGGAGGTTTCTTATAAATTAACGAATGTTTCTAATTTTCGCGCTAGTATGATCTGTAAGAACCAGTCTATGAAAATTGGGAAGGAGCAAGGAGCAGGACCTTGAAGATAATTTGTAATGTAAAAACATTTTTTTAATTTGAAAGCGCCAAATTTTTCATCCAATTCTAATTGGAATTAACTGTAAACGTACCTTCATAATATCAAGTCTTTTTCAAGCCTGCATTTTTATATTTTCTGTGCTGCTCACTGTGCACAATAAAGAATAAAAGTAATATACTTACTGCATTCGTTTTCGTCAGATCCATCTATACAATCCACAGTCATATCACAACGGTAATGTGGCGGAATACAAAAAGTCCTGTTCCAGCTGTACTGTCGACATGTAATCTGTCCCGTTTCGCATTCGGGTGGAGCTGAAAACAAGAAAATAAATGAGAAAAAGATATTAATGTTCCCGAACTACAGCTTATTGCAATAGGGCTGGGAAGATAAATATATATATCAGGGTGTTGAAGTTGTGATATTTCTTTCTTTTGTCGTTTACAAATAATGTGCTCAATTACTGCAATGAATATTTTAATAACCGAGTTAAGTATAGGCAATTAACATACGCTTCCAAATAGAATATCCAAATAAAAATAATTAGAGGTTTTAAAACATAAATGCATAGAGAAAGAGCATATGCAAGAAGCTAGAGCAACGTGTGTGTGCGCTACTAACAGCAACTAAATGAACTAACAAGCCCCGCCATCCACTACGAAACTTGTCATTTTTAACATTATTTTAATTTGAGGTTGATCGTTTTAGAGTTCATGTAATACCCTTCTTGGTGTGCGTCATCGATTGTTAATGTCCTTCTAGCACATTACGTTGGAAGAAAGGAAAAAAAGGCAGGTCTGTGATTAATACTGATCAAAATATCACAATAATAAACTGTTTAAATGTATTACAAACGTTAACCCTAATCTTTGACTTAATAAATTTTATTAGTTGATGTTTAGAATACGCGCAAGCGCAACCTACAATCAGGAGAAATTACAGCGATCATAATAGGATGAAGACGTACCTTAATAGCGGCAAGGTGTCTTACATATTTGTCTAATGTCCCACTGTCAGCTCTCGTCAGGTCTGTACTTTGTTGTTTACGGTCAATTATTAATTATTTATGAAAAGTGAATAATAATTTTATTGTTATATTTACTCAAATGATACAAAAATATACCTAGATATACGGAAAAACGTCAGCATTTTGAAAGTTCTCAAGTATTTTCAGTTAGAAAAAGAAGCTGGTAATTATTAATTTCATGGCCTTTCCGAATTTGGCTGACTACGATCCTGATGATTTTATTCATCAAATTTAAGGTTGGCTATATGTCAAAATAGCAAATAAAATAAACTACATGCCCAAAACCCGGATATGCATCATAAACGATGACACACACCAAGAAGGCTATTGAATGTACTATATTACTTATGCTATGTGAAAAAATGCTTTATGTTGGGATTCTGAGAATTTACCTATAAGCTACAGAATCTGTAAGATATAGCATCTGTAACTTGAACCTTTACAGATTTGTAAAATTTGCTATTCTGGAACCAAATCTGTAAGAGTCATAGTTACAGATCTTTACCTTATAGGTTTCAACTTCACTTCTGTTTATAATGTCAAAATTCTAACCTCAAAACCATTGAAAGTATTTAACAGCTGTGTGTGTACCGAGCTGGTAAACCTTGAAACTAATTGATATTTTTACTATTAAATGAAAAAGGACCAAAAATACGTCTCCAGAGCAATTGGAGTTATACTTATAATTCACGGAAAGTAATTACACTTCTCGCAGAGTAATACTATAAACCCTACTTTAGATCCCAATTATTTAATAAAAAAGTGGGAAGAGCTAGTGGCGCTATTATTTAAATGTATTGTAAGAAGACTGTGAATTATTATTCTTACTTTCACCACAAAGGGAATTAAGAATTGAACACTATTTTTGTCCAACCGAAACATTTGTCTAAAATGCCTGTCTGGCATATCAAAGGGATTTAATTGATCTCTTAAGTGTCTTCGTTAGATTCTCATATGATTTCTGGAAATATGGAAAATGTATTTTGGAACTTATTTAGTTCTTTACGTCAGGTTAGGTTTGAGCGACCGGGGGTCGCGCAAAAAATGGTGTAAGCATCTCGAATGTAAAAGGGTATATTTTGATAAAAATAGTAGTTTGTGCAACTAGTGTGGATATGATGGCCATATCGCACGAGTACGAAGTTTGAGCACGACGCCGTTGGCGGAGTGCTCAATCGTTCAAGTGCGATATGGACAATCCACACGAGTCGAACAGCATATTTTTTCTACGACCCACTTGAGAAAAAATCTAGGAAATAAAAATTTTCTATAAACTATATAACTTCAAATTAAAAATTTAACAATTCAATTTTATGTTTCCACTAATTTTTTTGTGGTAAACGTACAGTTCTTGAATGTCCAATTTGTATAATGCTACGGTTTCCCTTTTTAAATATACGATGCTGTTAAAAGTAGATGTTGCCAGTCGGACTCCCTCATGGAGGGTACCGTACCATTATCTCTAATAATGAATATTCTGCTAAATATTTCAAACGTCTACCTGTTGTCGTTATTAATATCAAGCAGAATAATTATTTAAAAATAAAATTAACAATAAAAAAAACTTCTTCACGGGGAATCGAACCCGGGTCTACCGCGTGAGAGTCTGGTTAGCTTACTACTCGACCACCGAGGAATATGCAAATTGTTTATCTATAACGTCAGATGTATTACATAATTTTATAAAATCTAAGGTCCCCTTAAATACTCATTTTATTCTGTTTTAAGTATTTGTTGTTAATTTGTACGGATTATTTCATATAATATTTTGCCATTTTCGTAACTCGTGCGCAAAAGTATAACTTCTCGCACTTGTAGGATAAATAACTATTGTGCCAATCAACTTAATGATAAGATTTTTATTTTTATTTATAATTAATACCACTGTATATTTTTGTTAAATGAAGTTTCATCCAGAGTAAAATAAATTCTTATATTAATATATGTGTATTTACTTATTGATTCAAAAAATTTTTTCTTAAAAGGAACTAAAGTTCCTACCGTGTGTCCCGCGACACGTTCTACCTTTTTTTTATTATATTACCATGAAAAGTATGTACAAAATGATTCTCATCCTCTCCCAACAGAATACCGGCGAAAATATTTAATTGACCGTTCATATTAATGTAAATGATGTTCACTTAGAAACTTAATCACTTGAAAATCACAAAAAAACTGAAAACTCTACAACTTTCTAACTAATTATACAGGAAAAATGATAAAAATAATAATACACCGGTCTGTACCACACCCTGTACTGCTTACAGTGACAGATGTCTAGCCCGTAAATATCTACGAATCTGTAATTAACAGGTGAGGTTAGAATCGCATTTCCTGTAACTCTTACAGACTTCGGCTTATAGATCTCACAGATGTTCTCAGAATTCCACCATTAATTAATGTTTTGAACATTGTATTTGTGTGCTCATTTTGAATTTTTTTATGGAATATGATGAGGTAATAATATTTTTTCACTTGCAAAGAGTTATTTCTATTTTCTCATCATCATTCCCTAATACGATATTTACTGCTGAATGATTTAGCACAATAATGTTATTTCTTAGTATTTTAAGACTTCACTTGAAAGACTAAGAAACAAATATTGTTGTGCAAAATCATTTTATTGCAAATATAGTACAATGACCTGAAAGTTTAAAATTTAAAAAGCCCGCGTCTTAAGTGATAGTTCAAATTTGTCGCCAAGGTAGGCGCTAGTGGTAACTGTATGCCAAAGAACGCTACACGTTTAACAGCTCTCTTTTCATTTATTTATCTATGGTATAGGCAACCAAACATTCTACGGCCTAACGACTTCGACAATTGCGAAACTAGCCAAACGTTACATCCATACTCAATACCTCAAGAGATGGGATGGAATCAAAGGTTGCAGTCTTGCCAGGTTCACCCTGCACCAGGATCACCCTGGGAAGCTGGCGCCGAAGAAATATTTGGCGATAGGATCTCTGACTGGCCACTGTTAACTAAGGAAACACCTCCATACTATGGGGCTAGTGGACACACCTCTATGCAGTATGTATGAATAGGAAGATGAAACTGTCAGGCATGTCTTATGCGAGTGTCCGGAGTTATCGTCAATAAGAGAGTGTGTGTTCGGTGAGTCTTGGCCTACACCTGCCGATATAAAGAAGATGTCTCCTAGTGACCTGTACACCTTCCTGGGAAGGGCAGGATGGACGATGACCTAGGAAGACAACTCTTCAGGAGGATGTGCAATAGGTAACATGTGGCCTAAGTGCTGTGAGCCTACACTAACCCTCCCTACTCTACAGATACAGGCAACCAAACATACATACATAGTCACGAGTTTAATTCAAGACTTGGATAGACACTACAGCCTAATCGTAAGTTTATTTTCAACCAATTTTTATACATTTTTATGTCCAATATGGTCTCCTGTATTTCAAAACAATTTCGAATACAGCGGACAATTGGAAATGGATTAAACGGAAGAAGTTATGTTTGTCTATCATCATTAGATTCGAGCGTTTACGGTGATAAGTTGGCAGATTTATGACCATATAAATCAAATGTTTACTCTGTGTGGTATAAATCGCGCGGACACATCCGCCAACCGTACGTTCCTTCACCGTATTCATTGAGAGTCGAGATTAAAACGATGGGGAAAAAAGCATTGAAATGATAAACGTATTGGAAAATGATTTGTTATGGGTTTTTGTATGAAAATACAAAAAAGTCGATGTATATATACCTACGTAAATTTTGATTTAGAAAGACATCCGGTGTGAATAGGGTGTGGATAGGAGGACAGAAACCAAAATTTACAACAAAACACTATCAATATCTTTTGTATGTTCCTTGTGGTGTATTCATTATTTTCTTTTGTTAATTTATTAGGAAATTAAACCACAATATTTGTTGTGTTTTTATTTTAACGTACAGCTACCGTTATCACCGTGTCAAGTTTGCTTACAAGTTTTCACTAAATGGCAGTGGCGGCTCCTGGTAAAAATTCTAAGGTGTTCTGCAATTTTTGAAAAAAAGTTCATCTTGTTAAAGGGGGGTGTCTCCCATCGATTTTATGTTGTGTTGTGTTGAAATATTGGATTTTTGGAACGATTGTCAATTGCCACACAAGAAAAGAGTCACGCACTAAGCACTCCTTCGCTAACAAAAAATTATTTCTCATAAGTCAAGTCTATTTGACATTATAGTCTCTAGGCATTAGTTTTCTAAAAAATTATTTCTTATAAATTAAGTCTATTCTACGTTCTTCTCGGTTAGCAAATGCTGTAATCATTTTGTCATTAAAATTGTCCATTTAGTATCGCTCTCATTAGATTTGTTCCCGAAACTAGTTCCAAACATGTTATTAACATTATCTGATGCGCATGCGTGACCAGAATAATGCGCCAAGTAAGTTCCAAACAAATGTGAGCTGGAACAGTTCTGAAAAGTATAATCTTGGCTGGACATTATATACTGTTGTTTCTTAAGAATATAAAGAATTCCTATTTATTTTTTATTTTTATATATTTTTTCAAGAAAACTGATTTGTTTTTTACATTGAATTACCTACATTGGACTTTAAACTTGAATGTACACTGGGAAAAATTTAACTATAACCTTCTCAAAAAGTTAATTGAAACAAATTATAAATTTAAAGTTCTTAATAATCCCGATATTGACTTCCTGCAGGGACATCATTCATATCATTTCATATTTCATATAACACAATCACATTTATTAAAAAGTACTATGAAAAGTCATTTCATATGAAAACGCATGCGCGGAACCCAGAGAACGAGTAACGATCTAGTTTTGAAGTTACTAGTCTTGCGGGAACACCAAACAATTATAATTTGCTCTGAACTGTGCTCTGCTGGAACGCTTATTTTATACTGCGCAGACTCAATATGTCCATAATAGTTGGGAACTTGCTACGGGAACAAGCCATTTATGTCCCGGAAGAGCCAATTCAAAAACTCCACAAAATTTAACACAATGAATAAATTTTGATGAAATATATCGATTCTTCGACAAGTTTTCATTATGTTTCTATATATTTAACCAATTATCCGAATATTAGTAACGCAAATTCCATACAATAATAAAGAATGGATTTAAGAATTTTCGTATCTTTTTATTTTCCGTCCAAGCCAAAAAACCGATATTAGAATTCATTTTTATGCACTGCGGAGCCAAAAATAAATCTTTAAGACAAAATACAAATTAATTTACGTTTTTCTCATTTCCATGACAACGCAAGGTATACCTACTCATGGTATACTGACGAATTCAACCATTTTACATTATTAGTTCTTATTTCCATTTCTTGTTGTTGTAGTAGTAATAGATACCTGTATTTATAATTATTTCAAAGTGCACTAATTTATCCGTCAAAATTAGTTTAAGCCCAAACAAAATTGATATGGCTATGTAGCCAATGTCAATGCCTTTCAAACGAGATAACACTTGCCATAAGGTCCTATTTAAAATTATTGGCCAGAGTGGCACTGTTTCGTCATCTATTATACTATTACGTCACCTGTTACCATTCGTAGAGAAGTTTACAACACTTTATTTTCACCCTCCAAATTTTATTAATGTAAGTGTAGCCGTTCAAAAGACTTTTGAATAGATCCGTATAAATAGTGTAAGCTCGTTGTGAAACAGTCTGAATATATCTCAAGTTTTTGGTAAGAACTGCATAATGCACACCCTACATCCCACTGTTCATCTCAATATAAACAAAACCTAGTATAATTATTTCATGAATATTCACCCTAAAAACTTCTTAATATTCACCGGTTTGTTCCGTTCATCTTTTGAACTTGCGGAATTATTATCAAACAGGCACTCACGAAAATATTTCCATAATTTTCGAGTACCTCGATATCACCCTCGAATACTCGACAACCAATTAGGGTGTCAAAAAAGTATATAAATATATCACAACTAGATGACCCCATTTACGTTGTTCTGTATTGTCTTATCGTATTATACAAATTTTGACAATATTAATTTTCTGATACAAGGAATGTGTCTTCCTAAAAATCTACATGTTTAAAATGTCAACTAAATCGGACCAACATGAACGCGATTACTGCTCCCCCTACCGGAACTAATTGTGAATCTAGACCATCCAGTTACTTCCTCAAGTACACACAAAAAATTTCATCAAAATCGGACCAACCGTATAAGAGATGTTCAGTATGAACCCGATTGCTGCACCCCCTACCGGAACTATTTGTGAATCCAAACCATCCAGTTATAGTACATTCAATAGCCTTTTTGGTGTGCGTCATCGTTTGTGACGTATATCCGGGTTTTGAGTATGTCGGTTATTTTATTTGCTATTTTGACATAGAGCTAACCTTAAATTTAATAAATAAAATCATCAGGATCGTATTCAGCCAAATTCGAAAGGGATATGAAATTAATAATTATCAGCTTCTTTTTGTAACTGAAAATACTTGAGATATTTGGAAATGCTGATGTTTTTCCGTGTATCTAGGCATATTTTTGTATTATTTAAATTAATATAACATTAAGATTAATATTCACTTTTCTTAAATAATAATTTACCGTAAACAACAAAGTACAGACCTGATGAGAATTGTCAGTGGGACAGTAGAGAAAGACGTAAGATACATTCCCGCTACGAAAGGTACGTCTGCATACTATTTTGAGCGATGTAATTTCTCCCTATTGATAGGTCACGCTTGCGCGTAATCTAAACATCAACTATTCAAATTTTTTAAGTCAAAGATTTGGGTTAACATTCGTAATACATTTAAACGGGTCATTATATTGTGATATTTTGGTTAGGATTTTTCACAGACCTGCCTTTTTCTCCATTTCTTCCAACGTAATGTGTTAAAAGGACAATAACAATCGATGACGCACACCAAAAAGGGTATTATATGAACTCAACTTACTCAAACACACACAACAAATTTTATCACTAGCGGACCAGTAGTTCAAGAGAAATTCAGTATGAACCCGATTGCCGCGCCCCCTACCGGAACTAATTGTGAATCTAAGCTATCCAGTTACTAACTCAACACACACAACAAACTTTATCAAAATCGGACCAACAGTTTAAGAGAGTATGCTTATAATTGAAAACCTGCGAAAACTGTGGCCAAAAGGAAACTTTGGATACACTCGTATTAGGAGATATATTCTTTGGCACTGCCTCTTTAATTACGCCTCCTACCGGAACTAACTTACGAATTTACTCAAACACACACAAAACATTTAATCAAAATCGGACCAAATTTGAAGCCGATTGAAGCGCGCTCGATTATATTGCGTCTTGCTCTCGCTGTTTTGACAATTTGTAACCCTCTCCGATAGATATTACCAAAGGCTAATAGATGCATCTCACCACCGCTCACTGCGATACCTCTGCTGCAGGCAGCCAATGATGCAATTGAACCCAGGATTGTGTTTAACAAACGCTAGAAAATACAAATAAAACAGAACACAGAGTCAGATGCTGCAAATGCAATACGTATATTATGGCTCAAAAACGAAAGAAGGCTCAGGATGTGGAGTTTACTCAAGAGCACTAAGCCTAAAGATTAAGTGGGGAATGGGAAACAATACCAGCGTGGTTTAAACAGAACTGGGGACCTATTCTCAGCATATGCAAATTTGCATTCGCATATAACAATTTACGAATGGCTACATGCGCATTCGTAATGAATATTGTATTCTTTCCTATTCGCATACGTGGTTCGCAAGTGTTTACGAACGGTTAGCTAAACACACTCGCGTAAACATGGCAATACAGCATTAGCACATGCTGTGGCTCAGCTGATGTTTATCAAATTCCCTGACGTACAATATTGGGCTTGTTCTCATAAGCATCACAGACAGTCTTTGACAATCCGGATTCGGCGCAAAGACCCAAAAGCGTTCTCGTTAGAACGATTTAGAAGTGTTTTGGGGTTCCAAGGGAAATTATTTGAACTCAGATCTGATTTTTGTTAATTCTAGCATATAAGAATAATGGATATTAATAAAGGTAAATATAAAGGCATCTTGCAAACTGCTATAGGTATTTTGAGATTTCGCCGTCTTTCATAAATTCGGGGTGCTCTCTCTTCAGCATTTTCTGATGCTTGGATTAAAAGCAAGTGAACAAACTGTGCAGCCATTTATTTAATTACGAAAAGTCTAACAAAACTAACTCGAACTCAAAATCACGAATGAATTGTAATACACCCATTGACATATATGTCAATGAATACACCATACACTTTAAAACATATACAAAAGCGAGGTTATGTATGGCAAATACGCATTCGTATATGTGATTCACTTAAAATATCCCGCTCGCTGCAATTTCGAATGATACATAGGCATGCGAACCAATTGCGAATGTTCAAAAATAGGAACCTTCGCATTTATAAACATTACGTATGCGTATCTCAACATTCAGCAGCTGAGAATAGGTCCCCTGGCTGGTATCTGAATTGTCACAAAAGAACTAACCAGAAAAGGAATTTCCGGCAAAAACATAGCAATCTGCACTGATAGTAGACAAGTCCTTTTAGCCTTGAATAGACAACGTGTTATATCGGGGCTAGTACTAGAGTACCACCAAGATTTAGCTAACGCCTCGGCAGATAACAATATTATCATGAGGTGGGTTAAATGGCACGACAGGAGTAAAGGTAATCGCATTGCCGATTCTTTAGCCAGGGAAGCGGCTGGACTAAAAATTTTAGGACTCAGTGACACCTACGGCCTAACGACTTTAACAATTGCGAAAATAGCCAAACATTATACCCATGCTCAATCCATTAAGAGATGGGATGGAATCAAAGGATGCAGTCTTGCCAGGATCACCCTGGGAGACCCTGATGGGAAGCTGGCGTCGAAGAAATATTTGGTGATGACCAGGAAAAACCTACGTTTAACAGTAGGATTTCTGACTGGCCACTGTCAACTAAGGAAACACCTCCATACTATGGGGCTAGTGGACAAACCTCCATGCAGGATGTGTGAAGAGGAAGATGAAACTGTCAGGCATGTATTATGCGAGTGTTCGG
Source organism: Galerucella tenella (assembly GCA_910591685.1). Classification (NCBI taxonomy): domain Eukaryota; kingdom Metazoa; phylum Arthropoda; class Insecta; order Coleoptera; family Chrysomelidae; genus Galerucella; species Galerucella tenella. The sequence goes on from CAJUYH010007049.1 coordinate 12,267, forward strand.
AGTTATCGTCAATAAGAGAGTGTGTGTTCGGTGAGTCTTGGCCTACACCTGCCGATATAAAGGAGATGTCTCCTAGTGACCTGTCCACCATCCTGTTAAGGACAGGATGGACGATGAGCTAGGAGGACAACTCCTCGGGAGGATGTACAATGTGTCACATGTGGCCTAAGTTCTGTGAGCCTACACTCACCTTCCCTACTTTACCCTTTCCGATATTTTTTTCATAATTTTCAATAATTTTGCTAATGTTTCGGCTTATAATCTCTTATCAATAAAGACTGCGAAAACTGTGTTCAACAGGACACTTTTCAACACTTGAATTATAGATATTAAAGAATAAATCAAAATTATTATTTTCCGTACTGTTTATTTTTGCGGATATTGAACTAAAATTGAAATAATCTGTCGATATTCTCCAATTAGTAGATATTGCTTTCTTTATATTAGACAATGATATTACTAACAATCTATTCACGTACACGTTTCAAATATGTTACATCGACTCGTCTGGACATTTGATGATAAGATTCGGGTTGAATTAACACGAATAGACCATTGTCGATATCGACGTACGTTTTGGCATGTGAGGATTATAGCCTCGTGATATGTTCCAGAATAATGGGAATATTAACGAGTAGATCACGTTTGAAGTGTTGTTGCTGTGTGTGTGGACCAAAAAATTCACCATGGTGTGGACTAAATATCTAGTTGGTATCATTGGAGAAGCAGCGGGAATGTGTAAAAATTGAGAATAATGTTTTAAACGATAAAAGCAGCCTAGTTTTTTTATGGTTGGTTTTCCTACAACCAATATACAAAACTCGCATTTCTACACAAATTTTTAGACGCAAAGCAGGCCTTTTTTAAATTCTTTTGATAACCGTTGGCAAAGTTATGCGAAAAGTACACGCTATGGCACTTTTCCACACCGAAATATCAAACAAAGCTACCTATGACCTGTCAACTTTTTTGACAATTCAACCTAATAGTGAATTTATTATTGGTGTACAATTTTAAATTTAAACCAAAAGTAAGTAAGCTATTTATTTAATTATTTATTTTAAATTATTAATTATAAAAATATTAACCTATTAAGCAATATTTTAGGAATCATGAACCAAAATCAAAATAATACTCCAGTCATTATTGACATTCGAAATCGAAAATTTAACAATAATTCCAAAAGTTTTCAAACTTCGGTCAAGTGAATGGTACATTGAGACGACAATAAATCTCATTTTGCAACCTTGTCCGAAGTCCGGAACATTGTTAAAATTGCAATTAAATTAATTTTTGCTGTATGGTCGTGAAA
>CAJUYH010007049.1:13678-32178 GCA_910591685.1 Galerucella tenella
TTTCACGACCATACAGCAAAAATTAATTTAATTGCAATTTTAACAATTTTCCGGACTTCGGACAAGGTTGCAAAATTTCATAGTTTGTTTTTATACCATTCCCGACCTTACGTCAAAATTTGAAAACTTTTGGAATTATAATCAATTGATTGTCTTGACTGACTGAACTATAATAATAATACAAAATTGTTCAAATTTTTCAATAAATTTATATTCAACTGATTTTTCTATTTATTTTCATATTGTAAGTTCTTTCTGTTCAAGTTTGAATAAAATTATATAAATTATAGTATTTCTTTCATTAATAACTGTGGTTGTAGAAAAAATATTGTGTACAACTTGTTCGCGAATAACTTTTCCCACTCGCTAGATTTGCCTTACGGCTCGTGCCACAAACTTCTGCGCTCGTGGGAATAGTGACGATTTGCGCACTAGTTGTACAAACTACTCTAATACTTAACAAGTGCGGAAAGTGATACTTTTACGCACGTGTTAGGTACACTATTTTTTCTACTAGCGTGCGGAAAAAACCCAAAAGCGAACATGAAGAAACATCTATTATTAAATACATATCAACAAATTAGTTATCATTAATATCCAACGTGCAATTTGTAGCATTCTGCAAATTAATTGCAGAGTCTAAAATGTTTTCCAATGATTTCGGTTTTTCATTGCTTTGTCAGCACTAATGGTTTCAACCGTTGCGATGGGAGCTTGGCTGGAAGGGGTTATTTTGGAAGGCTTTACTGGCGACAGCTTTTTTCCCTTCAATTGTACAGAAAAAACGTTAAGACTTTTTTTTCTCCTCAAAAGATCTACAAAACTAGATTTTCCGCAACCGTGGGAATGATTAAATTTTAAATATTTCATAAAAGCGCCATTGACGATTCGGGATGTGAAATTTGATAATTTTAGACAATAAAATTAGACTCCTCTCGTCGAGTAGTATGAGATTTGAAAATAAAATCATCAATTTATCTTGGATAGTTCCCGAGAAAAGTACTAATGCAGCTCCGGGGTCGCGTTTGAAGTCGCGCAGCTAAAAATTTTCTGATTTTAGTCTCGATCGGCTTCCTCCACTCCGTCGTCACGAGCCAGAGAGTGAAAATAATAGCGTTGCATGAACTTTTGAAATGGCTTTTTGCTTAGTTACCTATCTGTTCCCCTTCGAATACAAATTTGAACAGTGAAAGAACTCCGTTTTCCGATCATGAATACCTTTTGTTTTTTCGCTGCACCCTGAAATTGTTAAACAATGGGCCTTAAACTTTGACGGTTTGTAACTCCATTGTTTTTCAAGGAATCTGGACGAATCTTTTTTCAGATTAAAGTTTTTTTCATGCTCTATCAATGTACGTGATAATATATTGCAAAATTCATTGGGCATGCGGTACATTGCATTAACTAAGGTTGTTTTAAATAATAGTTCCCATGGGTGCGGAATTACATATTTCTGAAAAATAATAATAACACATGACTTATCACAGTGAAATCTATCAACAAAACAAACCGCGTAATTTGTTCATGTCATAATTTGCAAACTAATCAAGTTAAAGATTCCATATATTATTTAGTACATGTTATTTGTAAATTTGAGGACATAATTAGGTGTGATATAAACATGTCATGATAATAACATCCGGTTTTAAATTTGTTTATTAATAATACTGTAAATAATGTTTTTTTCGCTCATAACTTCGGACCTAATCAATATTTTTTTACGAGCAAAGTCTAGTTTTGTAGATCTTTTGAGGAGAAAAAAAGTTTTTAACGTTTTTTCTGTAAAATTGAAGGGAAAAAAGATATGCACAAAAAAGTTATTTTCACTGAAATCAGAGTTCGGGGTGAGTGCATTTTATTCTACATCAATTTTGACCTAATGTCAATAAAAAATCAGCCGCCAGGAGAAAAACATTGTGAAATGATCTTTTCCAGGCTATATTTCGTGGACTAATAACCCAGATTCTGAAGACCATCATAGATCTGAAAAGATCGTGGAATAGATCGATTAGTCTAACCGATATTTCTGCATTAAGGGGAATCTATCGGCAGCGATTTTACAAAATATCGAAGTATTTTTGGCAAAGAATTTTGAGGTAATGGATGTATTGAACATTATGGAAAAAACATATCATGTAGATTAATGTTGAACTTAGAGTTCTCATCGAATAAAAACTTTGAAATGCTAACCAAATTTTCTTGAAAAAAATACGAATCATGAGGTAATTACACATATTAAGCAAAGTTTGAGCCCTTGTAAAGAATTAAATATGGATTAAATGGAAAAACTAATTGATAAGAAGTCTAATTTGAAGCTTTATGAATACTATATAAAAATCTCAGAATCCTCAAATTACTTATGACCGTACAATTCCTTATTGAAATTCGGTTGCTACCACTAAAATATCGGATAAAAATCCATCTCCCGCTTTTCTATCCTTCTATGACTGACATTGTCTCTCTGCTTCGGTAGTCGCGTGCCGTTCCATTGTTGATACAACGCTCGCCGGTTTCGTCGGTCTCCCAGTTCAGTACTGACGAAGCTTATAGAGTAGTACGTGAACCAAAATCCGCTTGGACCGCTTGGCTACCTACATGTTGCGGAGCTTTCATATTTCTAATAAAATTTTCGTTATGTGAACTTGAGCGTGAGGGCGTAGGGAAACAAAAAAATATACAAAGCATAATTGTGCAAGGTCGAATTTGGTAGATGATCCTTAATTAGGGATCTTTCCTTCCATGCAATACAGGCAGGGGTATGAGAATTACATAAGCTTTACTTGGGAAGCGTGTGAGACGTAACTCGGCATAAGCAGCGGGCGGCCGCTTAAAACTCTTAGCGCAGTTTTACTTTGATTTATGCATTCATTTGATCTCAACAAGTTGTAGTCACCCAGAAGAGTCTTTGGTTGTTTAAGCCCTACTAGATCTTTTTAATGGTCAGATCTTCTCTTTTTCTCGGCTTTAAATATTTCTTCCAATATCACATTGGGGCTGATTTCGAAAAAGGGGTTCAGACACCCAGAAAGGTATTTCAGTCCCCCTCATTGCTAGTTCATCTGCTATTTCATTTCCTTCTATTCCAGTGTGTCCTGGAATCCATAGTAAGGTGACTATATTGTTCTCGCCTAGTTCATTGAGTTTGTCTAGGAATTCCCACACCATTTTGGAACTAATTACATAAGAGCTCAGTGCTTTCATGGCTGCTTAACTATCCGACATGATGATAATCCTATATCAATATTGAACTTGGCGCACTTTTTTATGGCGTGGATTTCCGCTTGAAAGATACTTGGGGTTTTTCCCAAGCTTTCAGAGTGTTTGGTTCCTGGCCCGGACACTCCTATCCCAGCTCCTTGAGCCGTCTGTGTACCATTGAATGGCAATATTTCCAAGCCTGGTAATGGTATTTGGATCCCATTCCTTCTTGCTTAATTCCGTAACGAATTTTTTTGAAACCTGCTTACTAATTGCATAAAACTGGTCTTTCATCGTTTATTAAATAAATTGATAAATAAAAAGAAAACTTACGACATGATTGCCTTTCGTCCGCGCCATTTTCACAATCAGCTTGATAATTACACACCCATAAGTTTGGAATACACTTTCCTTCGGGACATTTGTAAGTTCCAGATGGACACACTACGCCTGACGGAGAACCTGGAACAAAATATTTTCATCTTGAATAAATTTATATGCAAAGAAAATAAACTGAAAAGATTTTGAAATAACATGAAATGAATGGGGAGTTATCTTGATCGATTCGTACTTTACATCGATAAAAATTCACTGCCTACAACGTTTTATGCTGTTCCGAATTTTTATTTTTAATCAAAAACTCCGCAAATCGACCGTAAGAAATGGAGATTGAAAATCTTACGATGGAGAATGTTTTGATCGATATTTATGTACGATTTGAATGACGGAAATATGCATCTTTCGGTATCAGTCTTTTTATTTAGTTATTTTTGTAACTACAAAAATACAGTTAGCTAAAAAGATGAAAATAAACGTATCAAATGGCAAGGAATACTTGTAAAAGTTTAGTCGGGAGGCTAGGACGACTTAAGCAAGTGGATAGATACAAGGGTTATCAAGAGTAATATAACCATACAGATACAACAGATAGAGGCAACAAGCCATAGGGCGCTGTGTATGTGGGAATGTCCCTCTGAGCTCCGGTGAGAGAGAAAGAGACAGAGATTAGAAGTTTTTCTGTATTTGTCTGTGTATATATAGCATACAAGCTATTAGAGAAAGACAGCCTAAATTTCCTACTTTCCATCTATCTCTTACAAGCTGACGGGTTTCGAGCTGGCTAGTTACCTCTATCTGTAGTATCTCTATGAATATAACAATAGTCGATTATTTTGTTGCATCTAAATTACATTATTTTGGCATTCATAATCTCGAGCTTCGCACTCAGGCTTAGGCCCGGTTACCCATCTATATATTTATCCTTAGGAGAAACTAACCTAGGATACTTTGTACTTAAAGGTTTAACCCACCCTTCGGTTTCCCTTATGATTTTTGTGATCCGTTTAGTTTATCCTCTCCGGCTAGGACGTTGGCAGCCCTGTTAGTACAAATTAACCTAAATGTTTGCTGACGACAAACGATTTTGTTTGTTTTGGAGGTTATGTTCGCAGTTTGTCCATGTTGTCACTGATCAGTAATCGAACAATTCATCAAAAATATTTGTTAATTTTCTCTTTTTATCAGCCTAAGATTTTTGTGTTAGCTTTAGGCCTAGTGTTGTAAATTGTTATGGAGAACACAGTAGTTCGCGAAAAAAGTAGAAGCAAGAACTTTAAAGAGACAGAGGTGAAGTTGTTGTTGGAACTAGTAGATAAGCACAAAAGTGTAGTGGAATGTAAGAAAACGGATAACTTTTACATTATTGAGATTTTCGTTCAATACCTAAATTATGTTCAATTTAGGAAGACATTTCTTGATAAAAAATCTGCAGGGTATTCTACTAAACCGTGTTAATTGTTGGAAAAACCGAACTAAAAAGAAAAAATTAAAAAATTGATGTATTTCATCAAAAATGATTGGGGTGCCCGTTTTTCGTACCGGTGAGTGTAGTTGGGAAACACTCGCATGGGATAAACTCTGATTTTATCTGTAGCATAGATTTAAACCGAGTTTAAAACGAGATGGGATACCGGGCCTTAATGTCAAATTAATAAAAACAAGAGAAATTTAGCAGCAATAAAAATAGTAGACCATTTATTAAGGTCGTGTTATATTTATGGAGATTATTTCTTGAATCCAATTCATTATATCAGTCATTAAATGGAACAATTTGGAATAATTTATTCAAAATATAGACAACGCTATGGTTGGTTGGCCACAACACTGTTTTTGTAGTTTTCTGTCTTCGATTTAGTAGACTGGTTTCTCAAAAGGCCGGTTCAGCATTAAAATAACAAACACTTAAGGATCGTCAACATGTTATAAATCTTTTATTGAATAACAAATGTCTAAAATAGTTAGATATAGGACATTGAATATCGACAAGCCTTTCAGTTTGCAATCGGAATTATTAGGAACAATCTCACACATTCCTTTATATTCTTCAAAATACTAATCACTATGAGATTTAACTTGAGTTTCGGTTTGAATCACTGTGATTATCAAAAACTTAATTTTTGTAGAAAATTGCACTTATTATGCAGGAAAATAAAGGAATTATTGTTAAAATATTATGAATTTTGACTCATTTGGTCGGAAATGTCGGTTTATACCAGGAATGGAACAACTTAACTCACACACGAAAGTATCTAAAGGAGTTTTCGGAAACTTACTCCGGCTCACTAACTCGATCCAGAGAGGTCACGTGATGAATCACTTCGATCACCTACCCGGGAACTGTTCTGTAGTATGTTTCGTTTTTGATCTGACAGCTAACGTCATAACAAAACATACATCTCTTCTCCAACTTCGTCATCATCTTCGAAAAAATAATCAAATGCCAACGCCGTTAATGTAGCAAGGCCCCTTTTGTTCATGTTTGGTAAGAGCAATATATTTCGTTACCACCAAAATAATTTGGTTATGTTATATTACCCTTCAGTAATGCGCATGCCCAGCCTATAGCGTCTCTACCGACCTACCTCTCGAGGTGGGTTACGAAAAATGAACCTGGGTCAATCATTCAGTCAACAACTCGGAAGTTTCCGAACACGGGTAGTTAGGGATCGTGTCCCCCCGATCAAGTTTCCGAAAACGCGTTATGAAGACTCTGCACGAAAACTCTTTTTTTTACGCGAAAAGTGCATTGGAACACGCCTGCCCTTACCATCGAAAACTGTCTTCAACGATTTAGGGTTTCAGTGGCGCGCCGATGGGAATTAAGGATGGCAGCAAGGAATTAAAGTTTATGAATATATACAAACCGAAAAATTTTTGAACGCGTAGTTTCAACAAATAACAATCAACAAAATTCAACAGCTTTACCTCCATTGATTCAATTTGACGTTTAAGATTCTCATCCTTGTCCTTAAGCTTAGGTGAATATCCCTCTTCTATCCAGTAGTCTCCTAAGTGTTGTGCACTAGGATTCTGAATTGCTGTGCATGGAGTATGTGAATGGAGGTTTCTTCTTCCTCCACTATTTTGAGCTTTTTCAGGTGTCCGTTCAGGCGACAATGTCCAGTTAGGATCCCTGTTAAAACTATTAGTTGAGTTTGACTTTGACTTAGGCATTCTTTTCATCTCAACTGGTTGTAGGCACCCAGCAGAATCGTTGATTGTCTGAGCCTTACTAGATCTTTCCAATTCCAATAGTCAACAAGCCAACAAGCTTAGTAATTATTATTAAAAAACCCAACACAAGAGTATAAATTCAGCCCGATTTTAGTTTGGCAACTACCACTTCCATAGAAGCGAAGAGCTGTTACTACTTAAAATTATTATATTTTAATATGTATAAAAAAAGTTCTCAAATTCTTGACGAAGGTACAATTTCTCTCCTACCTTAGTAGATTTGTTCATAACTGATGCTCTTGTATGACCTCTCAAATATGGATTTAAAAAGTTCATTAATTCGCCAGCAGCTTTTTAAGAAAGTTTGGAAATTTTAAGGAGCTAGCGTTAACTTAGATTGAAAGGATCTTGCCTAAAAGGATGAAGTTCCGTTCTTGGCGTTAAAAAATCATAATCCACAAGTTTCACAACATTATTTCGCACTATTTGATGCAGTTCCTCTAAATTTGCCATTTGTAGATTTAAAAAGTATAAAACGTTCTCGCGTCACTCTCGTCCAACTAATAACTGCTTATTAATATGCTAATTACTAGAATATAGAGTAACTAAAAAGGTTCAAGAAGGTGGTCAAACTAAAAAGAGGGGTGTTAAAACTATACAAAGTATCTGACAAAACCACCACACGAAATTCTAACCATAAATAAATCAAAATTTCGCAAGTGACATTAGCGTTTCGACAGCTAAACAGTATTCGAATTAAATTGGTGAAATTTTTTCGAATTCGAATTTTATTTCACACACGAAATTAGTTCAAAACTTGGATTGATCTAAATCAATCGAAATATGGGAATTTACACTAGTGAAATATTTCAAAACTAGCCCCCCTGATTCGAGATTTTTTTCATATTACTGTTTATTAACTATTGATGAAGGTATGCGTTACGTTATGGTCACACTGTATCAACATTGCTATTAATTATTTAATTCTAAAACAAAGAAAACAACCGCAGATACCACCAGCATGCTGTTGTTTTAACAAAAACATAGTTCTATGTTAAATTTTGCAATATATCCCTTTTAGAAAGCCACATAAACTACCGATACCGGTGAGATTTGTGTGATTTGGTTACACCATTACATGTATAAACGTTTATTCTGTATTTCAATCACCTATAATTGAATACGAAATCGTGAAGATACAGACAATCAATATGCCTATCTAACCAGACGTTAATCACCATCCAGTTTAATTGACTGAGAAATATGGATTCACACTTTTATGATTATCCCACAAATACTTTAAATCAGAGCAGAACACGAAAAGAATGTTCAATTAATATGCACATATTAGTACATTCATTAATGAGAAAGTTGCAGATTTATAATTTTAACAATTTATTTATGGTAATTACTGAAACGAAAAGATCAAATATAGTACATTCAATAGCCTTTTTGGTGTGGATGTATATCCGGGTTTTTGGGTATGTCGTTTATTTTATTTGCTATTTTAACAAATAGCTAACCTCAAATTTGATAAATAAAATCATCAGGATCTTATTCAGCTAAATTCGAAAAGGCTTCTTTTTTTAACGGAAAATACTTGAAAACTTTCAAAATGCTGATGTTTTTCCGTACGAAAGGTACGTCTGCATCCTGTTTTGAATGCTGTAATTTCTCTCGATTGATAGGTCGCGCTTGTGCTTAATCTAAACATCAACTAATCAAATTTTTTAAGCCAAAGATTAGGGTTAACGTTTGTAATATATTTAAACCGTTCATTATTGTGACATTTTGATTAGGATTAATCACAGACCTGCATTTTTTCCATTTTTCCGCCGTAATCTGTTAGAAGGACATTAACAATCGTAGGTGCACACCATGAAGGGTATTATATGAACTCTACCTCATCCATTATTAAAATCGTTTTTCGTGTCGTGACGTTCGTTTGTATTATGCCATTCATTTGCCACTGTCAATCACTATGTTCTGTCATTTTAAGCCGTGAAGCATCATCCACAATTCAAGTTTGTTCGCAAACAATAACTAAAACCATTGTTTGACAATACTGCAACTAACCTATAAGCCGATGAAAAGAAATCTGTTTTGATAAACTTCACTACTAATACTCATACTATTTCAATTGCTTGGCAACATTGTCTAGTCATGACAGACGTCATAGAAAACGTTTTTTTTACTGTACGAGCGCATTTAAAAAAAAGCGTTCGTGTAAACAATTTGGCAGTTGATGATTGAAAAATACTTTGTCCGAAGAAAGAACAGTTGCCAACTATCAGAATAATTCGCTGACCGGTATCAAATTTTCAGCTAGAAGCATGCGCATTGTGATGCAGTTGGAAGTGACAAGTGTAGTGACATATTTTTGGTATTTGGTTTTAAATAATTTTCTTCTATTGTGAAAAAAAAGCAACGGAATAGTAAACCCCTTCCCTCTAAATTATGGTTTAGGTTTACAAAGTACAAAACAACCTTAAATTTAAATGTAGACCATACATTTTATTTCGAGTTAATTAATCAAGTGAGTTGGTTGATTAAATGTCATGCGTCATGCTCCCTACTGTCAAAATTGTCCACCTGTTCGTAGAACAAAAATTTCCTTGAACCGTGAACAACATACCCAATTTCCAGAAAAAGTCAATGTTTGGGCAGGTATTTTGGGAAACCACATAGTTGGTCCTGTCTTCCTAAATTCAAATTTAAGCGGTGAAGTGTATCTGGACATGTTACAAAATGCAATTGAGCCGTTAATTCTTGAAATTCTGGAAGATAGTCCAGATGAATTCGACCATCTGGAAATAACATTTCAACAAGATGGTGCTCCTGCACATTATTATGGTGCAGTAAGACGTTACCTGGATGAAGAATATCGAGGTAGATGGATCGGCCGGCGAGGTCCTATAGAATGGCCAACTCGGTCACCAGATCTGACACCATTAGATTTTTTTCTATGGGGGTACTTGAATTTCAAGGTTTATACTATGGCACCAGATAGCACTGGCGTTTTGAAAGAAAGAATTATTGAAGAATGCAATGCAATTTCAGCTGACACATTCGAACGAGTACGACAAGAGTTTACTAATAGGATGTATTACTGTCAGGAAGTAGACGGAGCACATTTCGAACACTTGCTATAAGAATCCATTGTTGATATTTGATTAATTAAATTGAAAAAAATAATTTCAATAATGTTTCGTATTCATTTAATTTATCTGTCAAAATTAGTTTAAACCCAAACAAAATTAATATGGCTATGTAGCTAATGTCAATGCCTTTCAAGCGAGATATCACTTGACATAAGGTCCTATTTAAAATGATTGGCCAGAGTGACACTGTGACGTCATCTATTACTATTACGTCACCTGTTACCATTCGTAGACAAGTTTACAACACTTTATTTTTACCCACCAAATGTTAGTAATTTAAGTGTAGCCGTCCAAAAGATACGAGGGGGGAGGGGACGTTTGAATAGCACTGTATACCTAATAAAAAATTTTTAATACTTTTATAAAATACCGTACGCCATTGCCACGTAGCTTCAGATAGGTTTGCTACGTTTATGGTAATTGTATTGGGACGATTCTTTATCGCTATCAAGTTAATCCATGTCGATAATTGTAATATATTCGATGTTCAAAGGAAAAATGAAAAAAACCTCTCCTAATATTTTAGTTTAAACTCAAAGGACCCCAAGAAAGGGAATTACCGGTAGAATTTCAATGAAGTTTTCTTTGTAATTACCTACCCAGACGCAATTGAATTATTTCAGTGAATACTGCGCGGTCGTTTTTGGTATAAAGTTTTAAAACTTGAGACGCTAATTAGAAGTAAATAGCTGAATTAATTCGGTGTCGCCGACGCCTCGTAGAGGGAATATTCCAAGGGTAGATGATAAAGATTAGCTTAAGAAACGAGTTTGAATGAAAAATTTAGATGGAATAATTCAAGGAGTTGGATTAGTTTAAAAATAAACAAGTTTGGGTGGGTTGTTTTTGTTACTAAGGGTAGGTAAGCGTGTAGAATTACGATTAAATGGAGAAGATTTATGTATTTTTTAATGATCAGAATGTAGTGGTATATATTATAGTTTTATCGCTAGCATTAAACTTTTTACATTGTTAGTGTCTTTATGATAAAAAGTTTATATTCAATAACAATAAGAAAGTAGGAATATAAATAATGGTTCATTGATAGTATCGAATAATAATCACTGTTCGGAATTCCTATGCCTAAGGCTTTGACCGATATTGATGTTCAGATATTGTTATGTGCAGCTTCTTCGAGCACACAACTGCAACTTCTAGACTAGTGGGTTCTTCTTATATGAAACGGAGTTTATCTATGATTTTTAGTAACGTACCTACTATAGGAATGTCCACCACATGAAGCATGTAGACTACTTAAGGAGATCGAGCTCCATGTATTCCAATTTCTGACCATAGCAGAGGGCGGCAGTTTAAAACCCGTAGAGTTCATAATAACACCCTTCTTGGTGTGCGTCATCGATTGTTAATGCCCTTCTAACACATTACGTTGGAAGAAATGGAAAAAAAGGCAGGTCTGTGATTACTCCTAATCAAAATATCACAATAATGAACCGTTTAAATGTATTACAAACGTTAACCCCAATCTTTTACTTAAAAAATTTTTGATAAGTTGATGTATAGAACACGCGCAAGCGCGACCTATAGATCGGGAGAAATTACATCGCTCAAAAAAGGATGCAAACGTCAGGTCTTTACTTTGTTGTTTGCACGGAAAAACATCAGCATTTTGAAAGTTCTCAAGTATTTTCAGCTAGAAAAAAAAGCTGGTTATTATTAATTTCATGGCCTTTTCGAATTTGGCTGAATACGATCCTGATGATTTTATTCATCAAATTTAAGGTTAGCTTTAGGTCAAAATAGCAAATAAAATAACCGACATACCCAAAATCCGGATATACGTCACAAATGATGACGTACACCGCAAGAAGGCTATTGAATGTGTATGTGTGTTTTTTGGGGTGACATTCACTGAGACCTAAAAGATCTATTGTACCCCCTTACTTCTACTCAGTTTCTGAGGAGAGTCTCAGAAACTAGTAGTTCCTTTAGTCCTATTTCCGGGAGGAATTTTAGGATGTCTGCAGGCTTCAACTTAGGCAAATGTTCCTCTTCTATCCAGTAATCTCCCGGGTGCTGTGCTCTAGGATTCTGAAGAGCTGTGCAGTTGGAAAGTATGTGGATGGAGGTTTCTTCTTCCATTCCACAAAATCTGGCGACAATGTCCCGTTAGGATCCCTGTTAAAACTCTTAGCGCAGTTTTACTTTGACTTATGCATTCTTTTGATCTCAACAGGTTGTAGTCACCCAGAAGAGTCTTTGATTGTATAAGCCCTACTAGATATTTCCAATGGTCAGATCTTCTCTTTTTCTCGGCTTTACTCATTTCTTCCAATATTACATTGGGGCTGATTCCGCAAAAGGGTTCAGGCCCCCAGAAAGGTATTTCAGTCCCCCTCTTTGCTAGTTCATCTGCTATTTCATTTCCTTCTATTCCAGTATATCCTGGAATCCATAGGAAAGTGACTATATTGTTCTCTCCCAGTTCATTGAGTTTGTCTAGGCATTCCCACACCATTTTGGAACTGATTACACAAGAGCTATTGAATGTACTATACCATAACATTTGATGGCAGAACAATAACAGGCAATAATATAACTCGAGTTCATGATGTTTCATTGGTTGCTATATACTTTGACAGTTCGCGGTTCATGTGTGAGGTAAGTTAGGTTAGGAAATAGAAATGGTTTTGTGGATATGAAATTCGTTTAATATGTCATGATTGCATCAAAATAACAGTGAACCAGCTACGAAAAGTTGGGAAATTATGTAACCCAACCTAACCTAACCTCCCTGGTGCCAATAACGGAAGCATTTCTCATTACTTTTTCCTGGGAAAGTATTCATATAAAAAAATTGAAGAACGTGTCACGGGACACACGGTAAGAACTTTAGTTCCTTTTAAGCAATAATCAAATTTTTTGAATCAAAAAATAAATACACATATTATGTTAATATAAGAATTCATTTTACTCTGGATGAAACTTCATTTAACAATTCATATATAATCGATTATTCCTAATCGATCAACAATCGATTATTATCAATCGATTATCATTAAGTTGTAGTTGTAGAGTAGTAGATGAATTATTTCGTACCAAAATTCTGTCCTCGGTTTTTTTCTTCAATTTATCGATTAATTTAGAATCTTTCCAGCATTTTTTTCTCAGTTTAAAACGGACGTGCGTAACTGTAAGGTATATCTCCTAATCGATAATCAACAATCGATTACTATACTATTATATTATCAACCTTTGTGTAAAATTTAAACCCGAGACATCGATATATGGCGGCATTACAGTTTTCTCTAGCCATTGAATCGCTGCTTCGTAAATACATAACGTAGGCACATAACGCAGCAACGTAACGGTCAGATCAACCTAACGTAAAGAACTAAAGTTCTAATAAAGTTTTAAAAAAGATTGAATTTGCAAAAAATTATGGAAATAGTAAAAAAAATTATCCGAATAAATTCAAGTATATCACTGCGGATACCAGCTTTGCATAGAATTTTAATGTAGCATCGGTGGTTCAGTGGTAGAATGCTCGACTGCCACGCGGGCGGCCCGGGTTCGATTCCCGGCCGAAGCATATGAATCGTTGCTTCGTGAACGAGAGAGAGAGGCTCAAGGCACATAACGCAGCAACGTAACGTTACGGTCAGATCTTTTGCGAATTACTCCCTGTCGCTTCGCTCCAACCTAACGTAAAGAACTAAAGTTCTAATAATATTCTAGAGTAACGATTTTGATCAATAAAATGACCTGTAAGTTCCATTTACAAAAGAACCTGTTTCAAACAGCTTTAGAAAATCCAGCGAAGCGCATGAAGTATGTCAAGAAGATTAAAAAAAAGTACAATATCCTCAGTAATTTTTTTTCCCAGTTATCCTTACGATAAACGTAACAAATTTCCAGCTGGCGGTGTAAATCGGAAGGGGTGAAAATGAGAAAAGCAGGGATATAGAAAACAGAGCCGTTAGCGTTTTGTAAAAAGCTGCGAAATATTTCTTTTAAAATTATTATCTAATAGAAAATTCGAAAAAGGTCTGGGATATATAATTTATGGGGTAGAAAACGCGGAGATGTGGAAGTGCAAGCAGTTTTTATCAATCCATAATTCTTAGGAAGCGTAAAAAAGGATTTGTTAGCACGAACAGAAAAATCTGATTTTTTTAAATAAAATATAGTAGACAATGGGGTCTATTCTGTAAATAATCCTTCAAAATTTAGAGGCCTCTTAAAAATAAGTTATTAACGGGCCTTTAAAATGTTTTTGTTGAAATGCTATTCTCCAACTGTTTAAAATTATTTAGTTTAAAGGGTTGAAATTTGAAGTAGAGTATTTGGCAACAGCACTTTTGTCAATAGAGACCAGATCCAATAAAAAAAAGAGAAAGTCAATGAAGATAAAAGAAGAACATTTGTATTTGATGGTAAACCAACCCACAAATCACTCTATATAATGTTTGTTTTGTTTCTTGCATGCAATTATTATAAGTTATATATAGTTATAAAAAATATCACGTGCGCCGAGAACGACTAAGAAACAAAAAGTTTTATCACATCAATTAACATTCTTGACACTTCCTTGGAAAAGCGAGAAACTTTTAAATAAATTAGTTGGTATTTGAAAGGGATCACTCAAGTCACTAATACTTCTTTGGTTTAATCTAAATTCTGCACTAGAATAATATAAAAAGATTGTTAATTTAAACTATTTCAAATATAACCTAACAATTTTTCTTACTTTTCTTGGTTTGCAATTGATTCTTCAATCAAGGCTTCACCAGCAATATCTACATACATTTTTGTTACTGTTATTATGATTTAAAAGCACATTTTAAAACCCCTTTAAAAATAATAGTTTTAGCAGGCTATTTTGAAGAAATCCTTAAAAATTCAAAGGGAAATATTAGCGAATACGGATTTGATTTTAGCTTGTTAAATTTTGAACATCCTCTAAATATTAGAGGAAGAGTTATCGAATAGTCCCCAATAACCGTGTTTTTAATATATTTTAATACGAACCTTTTACAAGTTAAAAAATTAAAGTGACATTAAATTATTATCTTTGAAGTCTATTAATAACACGATTTACTAAAATATGAAATTTTTTACAGGAAACTGTTATTTAGGAAATGTGGAGTAGAGATGGAGTAGAGCATGGTGTAATAAAGGTGTGCTACCACGGAACATAGATAAAAAAATACTTATAGATGGAAAACTGACCCGTGGCGCCTTCTACTTAAACGGGTGGCGCCACCTTGAGAGTCCCGTCAGTACCTCTAACACAAATCAGATGGTTGTGAACTTCGCTAACAGCCGAAAAAGAAGATTCCTGTAATTTTACAGTTTTTGGCGGCATATTCAAAATTACTGTAATTTTACTTTTATTGCAAAATGACATGTATGGTCCATTTTTTTATATTTCATTTAAAGTTACTCAACATTAGATTGATATTACAATAATAACAATCAAATAGTCAAGTAAAATTGAATGAAATGTCAAAAATGGACCATATAATGCCTGAAGTGAGAAAAATAAAGCAATAATCATCAACTTTATATTTTTAATTGAATAAAAAAAGTATACAATAAATGGAACGTTTTTTTACATATGTATTTCAATGACAAACATGAAGAAAAATGCTGGGAATGTCAAAGCTGTATGGAAGAACAACTACTTCTGTCACTTTTCATTTAATTAAATATGTTTTTTATGAAGATAGAGCTTACCGGGTGCACCTCACATTACAGTCTTTCACAAAACATTTATTCTCGACATTGTCTCTTGAAGTAAAAGTCCCACTGTAAACATTAAAAACCAACTACGAATACTCAACACACACACAAATAAGCAAAATAGTTTTTAAAAACGAAAACTGGACAAACTCACGATACACGTCAGGCAGTTGTCAGGCTAGGATCATAGATAACACCTTAGGATGTCAGCGCTGATTTATGTTGAAGAATCTGCAACTACCACTAACAGCGTTACAGTTCTCACTAAATTATAGATTTTAGTACTGACGGGACTTCCTATGTGGCAGCACCCTCGCGTCTTCAGAGATCCCCTACCCTGCCACGGAAGACGAATTTTCGTCGTGTTCTGCGCACCTTCCAAAACGCCGCCATATTGTCAATCATACGTTTAATGTTTTGAATGACTGTCATAACTATGACCTACACAACCAAACCTTACTTGTTGTAATCGTTCATTTTGTAATAAATTGTGAACTCTGAACATTGGAACATTAAGTGAGTGTCTTTATTGTTAAATAAAGATTTTGTGTCTTGTTTTCGTTTCAAATTCAGTTATTTTTCAAGCGTTTGATTTCGCGCGTTATTTTCTGATTGGCTGATTTTTCAATATGGCGGCGTTTGGAAGCTCTTTTGATTGGCGTGCACGGTAACATACATTCTTCTCGTGTAGAGCTTCGTCCTGTTGAAATATAATTGATTTGCAAGATATCGGTTATCATTTTCTATTATGTCTGAGAACATTGAATCAACTGTGTCTTCCAGTAATTATATGTAAAAAAATGGACCTACAATTTCATCGCGATACATTCCAACCCAACCACTTTCGTCCATTTTGTCTAGCGACCAACAATTTGAAGAACATTTTATAAAATTTGATTAATACTAATGAACAGTCTTAAAAAGCAGTCGATAGATGGTGTTACTTGATCCTGTAAATAAAAATGGATCCTCAATACAAATTTAAGCGAAAAATGTTGATCGATAGATACCTTTTGAAGGGGCTTTCTAAATAAGATCTTATCGAGAGATAACCGAAGAGGTTGATGTCAATAAATAAAAAACGGAAAAAGTTAATACTATTATAACTTTTCAATACACTCGGTGAACTGTTCTGACAGGGGAAAAGTTTGGAGTAAAAAAAGAAAAAGTAATTTATCATCCAAATACCCAAAGAAATTCTTTTTACAATTGTTTAGAGTGTCCGTCCATCAGTCGATTATCCGGAAAACAGAGATAACAAGTTTTAAAAACGTAAAAAATGAGAAATTCCGTACGTTCTATACATACGAGAGAGTTACGTGAAGTAACATTTTTGTTATTTACTCAATTACAGTTACCTGCAACAATTTTCATATTCAAGTAAAAAGTGTTATCAAGAGATGTTAAGATAATAGTATTATTATTACTGGAGCAGTGAGAACATGCCCAACGGTAACCATGGAAGTGATTCTCAACCTCACACCACTACATATGGTGGTGGAAAGTGTTGCAGAAAGGAAAAGATACAGACTAATCAATAAAAAAACCACCTTTTCACTTCTTAGAAATGAGACAACCTGGGACATGCCACATGCCACTATTGATAGTTATTGTTAATTTTGAAATCAATTATGCTGACTTTAATTGTAACATTTTGTGTATTAATATGTCAGATGTTGATTACACATTATTTGGTGAAATTATCACGTGATCGTAGGAAAAATACTGTACATTACTCGTGCGAAAGTGATTTTTCACATTCGTGTGATTGTCGCACTCGGCTCATGCCTCGTGCTACTATATTTCCCACTCGTGTGAAAAATGTCACTTTCCGCACACGTTATGTAATATACTATTGTTGATATGTATTTAGTAATAAATGTTTCTTTATGTTAACTTTTGGGTTATTTTTCGCATGCTTGTAGAAAAAATAGTGTACCTAACACGTTCCGTACTAGCTAGGTAAACTACTATTAGGTACAATAAGATTGTCGTAACTTCCCCAACGCTCATTGCATCTACTTTTTTATAACGTTCAAAAATCAATGTTTTAACCTCCTTCGTTTAGCAATTTGAAATCATTTCTTTTAAACCCTTTTTCTACGACCTAGGGCGGGTTTATCAATGCTCGGTTAAATATTGTAGCCCTCGGCTAAATCTTAGCTGTTGGTCAAAGTGTTTATCAACTGCCAGTTTGCATTAGCTGGCAGTCAAACTTTCGGCTAACCTAGCTGCCACTATCAAGTTGATGTTAACCATAGAACATACAGTTAAATACGAGAAAGTGGTGCTCCGTTATTCTAACCATAGATTCTAACTGACAACTATGTCATTATTTTTTCATGTTTGCTTACATTTTGCAACAAAGATTATTTCAACTTTAAATTTGATTGTGTTACCTATTATCGTTTTGGGTGAAATCGAGAAGCTTATTTGATTCTTAAATAGTAGTTTAGTAGCATATAGGTTTTGTTTGTATTTTATTTCATTGTTATTGTCAATGTATCTTGAGGAACTTGACGACCTTTTCGATGAAGAGCTTGGAGAGTGGCGAGATATTGGAATTTGTAGAGTACGAAAGACGACCATATACTGTTGAAGAACGGATAAATACCTTTGAAGAGCTCGATGATGTCGAGTTTATTACTCGTTTCGATTATCTAAACCCAGTGTTCTCATGATACTCCAACAAATTCCAGCTATTCTCGCCAAGTCACAGCATC
Organism: Galerucella tenella; assembly: GCA_910591685.1. Lineage (NCBI taxonomy): Eukaryota > Metazoa > Arthropoda > Insecta > Coleoptera > Chrysomelidae > Galerucella > Galerucella tenella. Next base: position 31,977 of record CAJUYH010007049.1, read on the forward strand.
CGTCTTTTTGTATTCTATTATACTTTTATGGTGAACGGCTTATAAGTACCTAATTGTCGCTCTGACACCGTGAAATTGGGATATCTTTTTTGTTTTGTGGACATGCTCAAATGCAAACAACTCAACAAAGCACAGCATAGACGAAATAAAAATAGCAGTACCACAATTTTGACACTGACAAGTGAAATTTTCCACGATGTTG
>CAJUYH010007050.1:0-18498 GCA_910591685.1 Galerucella tenella
AAAAAAAAAACTTAACGCAGTCGGTAATTCTTTACGGAGACGATCGGTAGAAATGGTGTATCCAACAATTAAATTGTGTAGACTTCATGACGAAAGTCTGCTTGAAATCTAAACAATGGCGTGGCGCGAACAGTTTTGATTGAAAGTGCTATGCATGGTTTAGTATTATTTAAAATTTTCGAAGAAGGTGGTTTTATTTTTGGAAGTCTGTTTTTTCCAAGACTTTGTGTAAGACGTGACAACCTTGCACGTTCTGCCGGTAGGATGAGAATGACCTTGGCCAGGATAGCGACGGCACCTAGTATGTGGAGTTAATGTGATCTGGGAGAAAGTGGTGTGAGTAAGCACTAAAAAGAAAGACACACTCAATTGAATCACGCGATTTTCCGACGTATCAGAATTCAATTTGGAAAAAGATTTAGAATATATCTTCCCATAATCCCATAGGTTAAGATTCACTCAAAAACAAAATAAATTGGACTATGTTCTTTGAAGCTCAAGCAAATCAAATGTTTCTTATCCTATCCACTTTATCTCCGTCTCAAGTCTAATTGATACCCCCGCATAACATATGTAGCATTGGTGGAGAGAACGGAAAACTTTCAGCTCACTTGAAATGGAGTAAATAAATAAGAACGCGCACAATACCGATGTGTGCTAAGATTAACTGAGATCTCAGTCAAAAAGAACGCACCTACCTATGATTAGGAATTATTTTTCGGTCTTGTTTAGTGAAAATGAACGACTTTATGTAACAGAAGAAGAAAGAGATTTATAGCAAAATATTTTTTAATTCATAAAAGATGCAATACATTTTAGAGATTGATTATTAACAAAGAAGTTCATAACGATTTTTAAAAATATTTCGTAAATTCAGCAGCATTTCAAAATTATCAGAAGTCATTTTGCTAATAGATGAACAAAAAGAGACAATTGAATACTATCTATCATGTAAATCATATAAATGGAGTAAAAGTTTCTTCAGGAGCCCGATATTATTGGCACAAAATGATCGAAGACATTGAAAATTTCATAACCATTTGCGAAGCCTGCTTGAAAAACAAATACGACAGAAATCCACCAGTAGCTGTAAATTTTAACCCTACCCCCACAGCATCGAAACCTTTGATCATATACACATAAACCTTTCCAAAATATCTAATAAATCATATCTTACCACTATACATTATTTTTCTAGATATGGGAAGGTATTTCCGTAGTATAGAATTGATTAACCTATATAAGCATCACGGACTGCCATATAAAATATCTGCTGATTCAAGAGCAGCATTTAAAAATAATGATTCGAAAGACTTTTGTGAACTACCTACATTATATTGAACTACATTTTACCTCATCAAAAAATAGTAACTTGAATTATTTAACAGTAGTACTTTTTCATTCCACGCTAATGGAATATTAAAGGAATCAATAAGAATTACTTTCATCCAATTAATTGAACAAGCAATTCCAAGCTATAACAGCTCCATTCATTCAGTAATAGATATTTGCGATATAAGTGTCGTAAAGATTCATATTACGAAATGAGATGGGAAATTTGTCAAACGACGCCGTTGGGCCGAGTTTGATAACCCATTGAATATCGTAATATGAATTTACGATACGAATATAGTACAATATTTCACCTACTACCAATAATGTCAATTATTTACTCAACATTAGTCAATATCCCTGAAATTAATGATATTAGAATCATGTAACAAGCAAGCGTTGCGCTCATTGTTGATTTATTTTGACGCGTTTAATTCAGTTTGGTATAATTCTATCGAAATAATCTCCGACTATGAAAGTGTAAATTCTGATATAGAACTTGCTGCAAATAAGGCAATACAAACGTGTAAGGACCAGACAAAAAATGTACCAAAATTTTCAAACATTCCGACGCAACTGAATTTACTTGTCGGTAGTTAGTGTACGGTGGTTATATGGTTGAGTGAACTGTACACCAATTAAGTACTGTACAGAGTTAGGCTTCACCTTCATTCATATTTTTTTGTGCTAAGTCTTTGATTTTTTGATGTACTTGATAACTATCTCCTTTATCACAATTCTATTGTAAATTTCACGGTAGTGAATATATACATTCTTTTTACTTAGATAGTTTTATCCACTACACAGAAACCTTGTTTTTTTTATTAACAGTTTAAATATTGGCTGACCATTAAATTCGATTTTCTTTTAGGAAAGAAAATTAGTGGCGCCCTGAAATATTTTTTCTTTTTCCTAGTTTTGTTAAAATTAATTTTTTTTTAAATTTATATGGTAACAAAGCCCTGCGAAATGGCTTAGATTACCTCCGAATTTAAGCAGTCCATTAGGTGAGAAACTGCAGTATACTCTATATTTTTTTGTGTTTTAACGCCATTCAACATGTTTTCGTTTCATTGGCGCTTAACGTTTATTCAAACATCATTTTTCGTTTCACCAATATTAAATTCAATGGAGATAACTGAAAATTTAATTTGAGATGAGTAAAGTTTGTAGTGCACATAATAAGTTCTGGAGTCAAAGTTAATTAAGATAAAATAAGAAGTTTCCATTCCTAAATCTGAAAAATATTTAGGTCAAGTAGTTTATGTAGTAAAAATTCTTTGTTTCAGTGCGATGAGAACCATACTGTGGCTTTTAATGAAATTAAGCAAGTGTTGACTTCAAATCCAGCCCTTATATATTTTGATCCAAAAACCTGTGATGTCTGTGTATGCATCCCAAAATGGCCTCGGTGCTACCCTTTTACAAGATAATTCACCAGTTATTTATAGCTCTAGAGCTAGAGAAGGAAATTGCCTGGTTTTTTTTTGGATGTACCAGATTTTACCAATATATTTATGGCCAAAAAATTGTAGTAGAGTCTGACCAATGACATTTATAAAAAAACTTCAATTAATGCTCCATTACGTCTCTGAAAAAGTTGATTAATTTACAATTGTATGACATTGGATTAGTTCACAAAAAGGGTTCTTATTTGATAATTGCAGATTATGTATATTCTAATTTTTTGAATGACAATTCAATCTAGGTTGACAAGTTGACAGTAGGTGGAATTAAGAAAATTCTTCCAAAGCCCAATAGCGAATTTAAAGTTTTCCAAGCTGGCATCAAAAGAAAAAATTTTAGAGGATCCCTTGAAATAAGTGAAACAGGAATGGCCTAAAAATAAATTGAATGATAAATTACAGATTTTTGGGTTCACAGGGAGGAAATTATTAGTGTGAATGATGTGCTGTTCAAAGGCAATAGAGTTGTACCAACTTCCTTAAGGAATAAGATGCTTGAATTTAATTCATTACATCACTTGGGTATCGTGAAGTGTCAACTTAGAGCAAGTGAGGCTTTGTTTCAGCCAAAAATTAATCCTGAGATAGAAGAATTTGTGAATAACTGTCACACATGTTTATATTGTATGTTTCAGAAACTTGAACTCTAAGGAACCACTTATTCCTTCTGAGGTGCCTGATAAGGTCTGGGACTGTGTGGGAACCGATGTCCATCAGTTAAACGGTGAAAAATGTCTCATGGTGCTTGACTATTATGCAAAATTTACCAAGACTGAGCCACTAAATAAATTGGACAGTATTCGTAGAATCAATGCTCCGAAGTCGATATTTGCCACTCATGGGAAACTATCTCTTTCAACATCAGATAATGGTACCCCTTATAGCTCAGAAACTTTGTAAAAATTTGTGTTTGAAATTAAACACGCTTCTTCAAGTTCAACTTTTGCACAATCTAATGGCGTGGTTGAACGTGCCATTCAATATTTTGAAAATCTCATACAAAAATGGGACAATGATAATAAAGATCTTAGTCTGTTAGAATATCGATTAACGACAATAGATAATCATAGTCCATCTCCAGCATTTTCAATTTTTGATAGCGAAATTAATAGCTTGCCTCCTAAGTTCAATTTGTTCGAAAAAGAGGAGAATAAAATGAAAGATTACCTTAACAAAAGACAAGAACAACAGAAAAGCTTCTATGATAGAAGTTCAAAAGTCCTTGAAGTGTTTAAGGTAGGTGGAAAAGCATATAGGAGTTTGAAATCAAGACAAGACAGCTTGGCAATTTGGTAGTGTCATTCAAAGGCTGAATGAGGAAGAGCTTGTGATGGGAAATTAAATAATGGTATTGTGTTTAGAACGCAATCGTCTTTATTAAGGACTTTAGTATTATTAAGTCGCTTTCAGATATGGCTTTTGTGAATAAAACTACCAATAGATAATTATGTTAATTAGAAGTCTGATTATTTTAAGTTTATTTTGGTCAAGTGGAACTTGTGAATAGTGCTCTTAAGTTTAATGGGGAATGAGTAGTGTGATGAGACCTTTAGTAAGAAAGTTATCAGTTGAGAACTGGCAACCAGGTTAGGGGTGGAAAGTCCGCAAGCTGTCAACGGGAGAGTTAGATTATGTGGGTTATGGTTAGTGGTTGTACAAGGCACATGTGTGAATAAAACTAAAAGAGAATAAAAGGCTTTTAATTATTTAATTGAATAAATAACGAACATAAGAAACCATATTTTGCATTATAAGAAAATAAAAAATAAGAATCAAGCAGAGAAGCAAAAGAAGAAATTCCACTGAAATGAGTACCTATAATTGAAACTTCAATATAAATAAATTATTTTCTTGTCTTAAGGATAGAGAAGGTGAGTGTACAGAATTGTAGAGACAACAAGAAAGAAGTAATCATACAAGTGTGAAGCCATTATTTAAACAAGGTTATAGTTGAAACATCAAAAGGTTCCATTTAGGACTCACAGAGAAAGATTCACGAGATTTCTGGTGCTAGTCAATTCTTAACAGATTTACAGTTAGTTCGGTCATTATTTTATGATACGGTCTCTACTTTTTCAATCCTTGAATATGTTAAGTTTTACATTTTTGCAGATTTCAAGAGGATACAATTTTTCACAGGACGGAAAAAAATACATTGAGCTGTGGTTTTGTGATTATAGTATAGTGTTATTACAGTCTCCTGTTATATTGTCGTATTCGATAAAGCGCGCTTTTGATAGATATCGCAGGATAATAATTATTCTAACGCTAATAAGTTTCGAAAAATACTCTTAAAAACATTGACCGTTCAACTAAGAAGAAGAACTAATCCCCGGGCTATAGGCGCCGACGGGTATTGAATTACACTTCAAAGTCAAACGGGGCTGGTATATCTACAAGATATGTACTACCAAACACCCTGGTTTGCAATTAGGAGGGACAGCATAACTTGTAGACCGGCTTCGGCGTATTTGCGCTTCATCAGTAAAATATGTGTTGTCCGTCCGAGAGTGCTAAGAGCTTTATCCCGGACTGAAGAAGACACCAAAGTCACAATCTATATCTTTCAGTAACGAAAGTGTGAAAGTCGTGACAATAGCAGCATCATAATAATAGTTAGCTTCAGAACAATTATTATTCTGCGATATATACAGTGTGGGAACCACTTATGGAATAAAATTCTTCATGTCATTATTTTAGAGAATTATAAAAAATGCCGAGACACATCAACTTTTGAATTGAGTTGTGCGTTATGTGAACATAAATGTAAATGTACAGGGTGATTCACGCAAGTATGCCATAGTCGGTGTTGTTTTTTTAATGAAACACCCTGTATATTTGCATATTTTTGAAATCCTCTAATGAACCGATTCCAACCATTCTACGATCTGGATCTGTTAACTCCTGCACAAAAGTTAATTTGTAGGGAAGAAGTTTCTCTTTATAGACATCTTAGAACAGTTGTATGACTAACATTATTTTTACGGGCAATTTGACGTGTACTTGAAGTTGGATTCTCTTCGACACTTAACAAAATATCCACTTTCACATTATCTTCAACGAAGTGTGGTTTTCTTTCCAATGGTTTGACATGTCTAAGTTTTCTGAATTGTGCATGAATTTTAGACACAGTACTTTGTGAAATAGTAGGCAATTCGGGATACCTGTGATTAAATAAGTTTGTCACTTCAACTTGACTTCTGCAGTTATACCCGTACCCGATCATCATTAAAATCTGAATTCGGTGAGTCTCAATAAAATTTTTCATTGTTATGTCGACAAGGAAAGAGCGTTTGACAGAGATTTCACTTTTTCAGCATAAACTGTCAACACATCAACAACTGACAGAATATAAAACCATCCACATTATCTACCGATTTAAAACAATCAACATTATTTTCCGATTTTGTCTAATTATTGGCATTTTTAGGCAATTTTCAGGAATTTATGATAAAATTCATGGGCGTAGCAGGTTTTGTTCAATATACGAATACGTCTAATAATTATTTAGTTCAGACTTTTGATAAATCCATATTTAGCTGATTTAAAAAAGTACCAATATTTCAAGTGTAATAAATTATTAATTTTAAAATTTCACCCTTGACCATACATTATTCAGTTTGTTGGAATCGGTTCATTAAGAGGATTTCAAAAATATGCAAATATACAGGGTATTTCATTAAAAAAAACAACACCGACTATGACAATACTTGCGTGAATCACCAAGTACATTTAAATTTATGTTTACATAACGCACAACTCGATTCAAAAGTTGACGTGTCTCGGCATTTTTTATAATTTTCTAACATAATGACATAAAGAATTTTATTCCATAAGTGGTTTCCACACTGTATATATCGATTATATTGTATTCAATACATTGAAATGTAACAGTCTTGTGTTGATAAAATATTTCCAGGCAGGTTTATTTTTCTCTTAATTCATAATACAGGAAGTGAATCATTTTGGATCGTAGTTTTTTCGTCCAGCATGGATTTACTTGAAATATTCACAGAAGGTAGGTGATAGCCCGAAGGTAATTTTTTATACAATGCCGCAGTATGTTAAAATCTTGGAGTGGTTGCCACCCCATCTTAGGTGTGGCAATGTTTTCTCACATTTTAAACACAGAAATCGATGGAAAAGGTGATTCTAGGGAAAAAATGTTCTTTTCATTCACGTTCCACATAATATTTTTCGAGTGTTTCTCGGTTGGAAGTAACAGTTTTTCGTGGACAAAATCGACGTTTTTGAAGATCTCTTTGCGGATAAACTCGAAAAACATTCATTTTATGGAAAGACTGTAAATTTAAGAAATCAAAAAGACTTTCCATTCAAATTTTTCTACAACCAAGACGAACCGCCCGATAATTGTTGGCTTTCTTTCGTCACATGTATAATTTGAAAAATTCAAAGTCAAATAACGAGAAGCGATTTACGATTAAAATAAGGTCTGTACTCCCTGTTATCAATCGGAGACTTTGTTACTCCTCCTTCAGGGTGTGACTATGAGATACTACCCTGAATATGCTGGAGGAGTACCGTACCGATTGAATAACTATTTTTTTTTGAACTTCCTTTGGATGGATTTTCTTCTATCGGATTTTGATAATTATACTCGATTTGAAATTGGTTGATAGTAATAAATCATTTTTAGCAGCCGATTCCATAGGCGCACCTACCTGACGTGCCGGTTTGAACCCTATTTACTTATCCGAATAATTTAGTAATCATTATTGTCATAACAGGTAAAAATAATTATGCCGAGAATTCCGGGAACAATTAATACACAATGTTACTTCAGGTTGTTACGAAAAAGGTAGGTAGGTAGGTAGGTACCTCTACTTATTGGTATAAAACTGTGAGTCATTTTAAGAGCGAACAAACCCAATGCGAGTATTCTAGGACACACATTTGGGTAATTTTTGAAAATGGAGAGTCTTTCAGGATTTATTCCAGTTAAGCGAGCTGCGAAATCAGCGCTAAGCATTAGTGAAAAGATTATTGTGCTTAATGTATTTAATGCACTTAGATATCAAAAAAGTGCAATAGTATCGATTCTACAGTGGAACTTTGTTCAAAGATGACAGGTATTGGAAAAGCAACCATCTACAGGCTGATGCGGGAAGAAAAGACAGGAACCGTGACGCCACCAAAACCATCTCCAGGAAGGCGAACAATACCGATCGATGAGGACGAAAAGGCCATCATAAGACGAAAGGTGCATTATTTCAATAAGGAGATCCCTACTTTGGATAGAGTTTTAGGGGCAGTAAAAGAAGACTTTCCTGCAATCAAGAGAGATAAACTATGGAAAGTTCTAAGAGAAATGAATTTTAGATGGGAAAAACATAGTCGGAAGTCTCATTTGCTCGAAAAAGGTGAAATAGTGTGTTGGAGACGTAATTATTAGAGAAAAATAAGACAATTTGGCGATGAAAACAAAACAATTTTCTATTTGGACGAAACATGGCTGAACGAAGGCTACACAGTTGGAAAAATATGGACAGACAAAAATGTGACTTCTCACCGGCAAGCATTTTTAGACAGTCTATCAACAGGAATAAATCCGCCCTCTGGAAAAGGAAAACGATTAATTATAACTCACATCGGTAGCTTCAATGGCTTTTTAGAAGGTGGACTATTATCATTCCAATCAGTTCGTACAGGCGATTACCACGAGGATATGAATGCTAATGTTTTTGAGGAGTATTTCGAACAAATGATAGAGCTGATTCCACCTGGCTCCGTCATTGTGTTAGATAACGCTCCGTATCACTCCAGAAGATTGGAGAAGATGCCTACAACTGCTTGGCGAAAAGCAAAAATTATCGAGTGGCTTGTGGAGAAACAAATACAATTTGAGGACAATATGGTTAAAAAGGAGTTGCTATCAATTGTAAACACCCATAAACATCGGTTTCAAAAGTATGTTGTTGACGAAATGGCCAAAAAACAAAATATAATAGTGCTTCGGCTCCCCCCCTACCATTGCGAATTAAATCCGATCGAACTGGTATGGGCTCATGTGAAAGGTTATGTGGCTAGAAAAAATACCACTTATAAAATGAGTGATGTTCAAAAACTCTTTGAAGAAGCGCTTCAAGAAGTCAACGCGGGGAAGTGGCAAAGATGTATAGAGCATGTAATAAAGGAGGAGGAAAAAATGTGGCAATTGGATAGTTTACTGAAGAAAACGGTCGAACCACTTATTATCAATTTAGGGGAAGAAGACAGTCCCTCAGATATTTCATTTTCTGATGATGATTAATTTAAAGCGAAGAAATGTAATGACTTACTATAAATTTTATAGAATTTCAAATAGAAACATTTTTCCAAATTTACTTGTTTATTGGTTGCTTTATTGTTATTAGTATTATATTTATTCAAATACAAGGGTAACAAATTATGCCACACATCCGAATGTTCACTAAATTATATAATTATTGTGTTTAATATAAACTTAAACCCACCCGAAAGCACGTGCATGAGTGCAAAACATCACAGGTAGAATCCTACCGCTTATTGTTCGAGCCTCGGGTTAAGATTTGTATTCGACGCCCTTATCAGATCTATAGGAATGGAAAGTTTAATACATGCAAAAGGGTCTATACTTTCAATGTATATACTATTTAAAACTTGGCAATTTAGGTGGACCACTTTGTATACGTGTTTGACGGATTTTAATGATTTATTACTATCAACCAATTTCAAATCGAGTATAAATATAATATAATATAATTTGCCTGATGGATATCACTTCTGTGAAATCCATCTCCTCTTCTTCACTCTCCTAGTCTTTTCTTGGGGATTTTGTCCTCTGCGTCTTCCTGCGGACGCTTTCTGATCGGCTTCGGCTTCTCTTCTCCTTTTGCATTTCTTCCATTGCTTTTGCCATGTTCTCCATGGCTTTTCTTAGTACTGTTAGCTCCTCTTCCATGTGCTGGATGGTTTTCTTCATCTTCCCTGCGGCTTTCTTCGCTTCCATTGCTTCTTTTTTTGCTTGGTCCCTTTCGTCTAGAAGTGTCTTCCTGTCCCTCAGAATTTGGTCGACCTTTTCCACTGCCTTTTCGCTTGCTCGTAGTACCTCATCTGTTCTTTAACTTTAATGCCCTTTGGCACGCATATTTATACTGATTGGCGTAGTTACAACTGCACCAATCAGTTTCGTCCGTGGTGCCTACATCAGGGCACACGGACCGCACCCTAAACGGTACTATTACTACCGGCCGGTCCGGGAATTCCGCTTACGCTGTGACGTCACGGGTATTGCCCGTATTCTCGGACGTCACAGCTCGTATTTTACACAATTTTACTTCAATTAAACTAATTTCACAATTTTTTTGAGCTCTGACTTACGCAGTTTAGAACACCCCCCCCGCTTCGGAGATCGTGGTTAGGCGCAGGAGAAAAAAATATTTATTATACATAGGAAAAAACAAATTACAAAAATCTTGAAATTTAGTTATATACACTTACAAAATAACTAAAATATAAACTATGATACCAATGGAACTCCTGTGTTTGTTTGCGGACCATAACAAAGCAAAACACTGGGAGACTCCGGAATAAAACAGAATTTTTAATCTTCATCTGACGACCAAAAAATGAAGAGAATAAAAGATTGGAAAAAAAAACTTACAAATATTTTACAAATAACCTAGAAAAGAGAATAAAACTACAAAAGAGATATATTTTTAATTGAATAACAAAAAAAGTGCAAAGAATCCGAAAAATGGAAAAAAGAAAGAAATATTCACAGGTTCTACCAACGAAGATTGGTGTTGTCCCTTGGTCCTGGAGTGTTGTTGAGATGCTGTCGGGCTTCTGTGTGGCTTCTGCAGGCGCGTGAAGTAGATGGTCCTTGCTGGGTGATGTCCACTGACTATCACCTGAAGTGGGCGCGTGGAGTTTGACGTTGCTCATAGTGCAGCGTGGGCAAAGCCAACGTCGGGATGACTCCGACTTTATTTTCTTCGGGAGGTGCCGTTTCATCTATTCACGTCGCGGCTCGGCTCTACAACCCTCAGCTTTGGAATTTCACAAGCTGAATATCCGGAATTCCACTGGTTGGCCTTCTTGAAGCGTCTCGACTTTACAGGCTAGTCGAGCGCAAAATATCTCCAGGTGAGCTGTTCTGTCATCCTCCAGGTGTATATAGTACCTGGAGGCCTTGGCATCGCTCTCGTCTTCGTGGCCTCTGTCCTTCATCCGAAGGATGGTAAATTACACCCACGTTGGGCCATGCGAGGACGTCCCAGACGTGGATTTCTTCGTGTGTGGGCTCTGTCTTCCATCCAAAAGACAAAATTCCATTAGAACGTTGGGCGCCATGTTATCAATCGGAGACTTTGTTACTCCTCCTTCAGGGTGTGACTATGGGATAGTACTCTGAATATGCTGGAGGAGTACCGTACAGATTGAATAACTATTTTTTTTTGAACTTCCTTTGGATGGAATTTCTTCTATCGGATTTTGATAATTAAATATAGAAAAAAAAACACTGGTTTCAATAAACTTTCCGTAGCTTCACCACGATCTGGCTCGGTGGTGTGAGTCAGAGCTTCTTCAATAACGGCTTCTGACTAATACTGGCTGGCTATCTCAAGCTCAACCTCGGAGACGATTCGTAGATAATAATGTTGATGTCTCGAGCCGAAGCTCGGAGACGACTTGCTGAATTAACAGCTCGAAGATAACTTAACTTTAATACACACGCACACACTTGCGCGTGAGAAAACCCGTCCCACAAAGCATCCACCCCCGGGCTCATGGCCCGCGGGTTGATGCAAAGTAGAACCTTCCATCCACCCCCTGCCACTTCCGGCAGGACCTCACTCGTTCATCGCGATCGCGTATCCCTTTCCCCCCTCTATTCTATGGGGGGCGTCAGGGATGTCTTTCCATGTTTAGGGGTAGCTCTGGTGGCTATGTTCCCTTTTCTTTCTCCATGTCGTTATGTCGGTTCGGTTGTATGTGTGTGCTTTCGCCGCCTCATGTCAAAGTCTGTTACATCCGCCTTGGTGAAACTGGCCTCAACATGAGTGATCCGTCGCATTTCTTCAGAGCTGGCCCCTCAGGTGTCCCCGAGCTCCTATCTTGGTAGAAGTGCGGGGACCCCGTATTGGGGGGTTCCTCTTCGCAGTGTCCTTTCTTGTCCACCCCGGTGATTTTAGTGTTTTTTGAGTTTTTTATTTGGTTTTTTGGTTTTTTTAGAATTTTTTTTTGGTGCGTGCGCAAATGAACAGTGCTTGCCCATTTTGGGCACGCCTCACTCATCCACTCACACGGTTTTTTTGTTTTTTTTGGTATGCTTGTGAGTGCGCATATGTCCACACGCACCCACTCGCATGATTTTTGTGTTTTTGTGTGTTTTTTTGGTGGGGTTTTCTTGTTGTTTTGCTTCCTATGGGTGGTCCTCAAGTTGTTTCCTGGGTCTTTTGTGTCTTCTGCAGTCTTCTGCCGTGTAGCTCGTCAGGTCTCTCAGCTCTGTGTTCGGATGAGATCTAAGCTCTTCAAATAGCTTTTTGGCTCTTGCTGCCATTATCTCTAGTACCTTTTGCGGTTTTAGGTCGTTGTATATATCTTCGTTTCTTACGTACCAGGGAGCGTCCAGAGCCTGCCTGATCGAGATGTTTTGTTGAGCCTGTAATTTTTTCCTATTTGTTTCGCTTGTATGTCCCCATGCAACAGATGCGTATGTTAATATCGGTATTATGATGATCCTTATGAATCGTAATTTTGTCTTCAAGTCCAGTTTACTTCTTCTGCCGAGTAATTCGCTTAGCCTCGCCCTTGCCTGTTTAGTTTTAGCTGCGTTTATGTGTTCGTTAATTGTCAATCCCTTGTCGAGTATCACTCCTAGATACTTGGCCTTGTCCGTCCAAGGGACTTCTTCTCCGTCTATTTCGATGTTTTCTTCAGGACTGTGTCTTCTTTTCCTGAAAAGAACCGCCTGGGTTTTTTCTCCGTTGATTTGGATTTTCCACGTGGTGCACCATTCCTCTACAGCGTTTGTTGCTGTTTGCAGTCTTCTCGTGGTTTTTTTTCGGTTTTCTGCATCTTGTCGTTATTGCTGTATCGTCCGCATACATTGCCTTCATGGTGTTTTCTGTCTTCGGTATGTCTGCCGTGTATATAGTATACAGCAGGGGTGATAGTATCGCTCCCTGCGGTACTCCTGCTTCCATTTGTCCGTTTTCTGACTTGGCTTGTCCTACTTCCACGTGGAAATTCCTTTCTTTGAGGTAGCTGTAAAGGAGTCTTAGTAGGGGTTTGGTATATCCCTGTTCATTCATTTTATATATCAATCCTTCATGCCAAACTCTATCGAAGGCCTCACTGATATCTAAGAATATTGCTCCTGTGGATTCTTTCTGGTTAAATCCTTGAGTGGTGTATTCTACCAGTCTCAGGATTTGTTGTTCGGTCCTATGTTCTTCTCTAAATCCAAACTGCTCCTCTGGTATCACGTTCAGTTCTCTTGTTTGAGTCTTAAGAATCCTTAGAATGACTCTTTCGGCTATTTTGCTTATTGACGGTAATAAGCTTATTGGGCGGTAATTTTGTGGGAAAGTCGGACATTTTCCCATTTTTTCAATCATGATTACTTCGGCTTTTTTCCATCTTGCTGGGAAGTACTTCATCCTTAGTATCGTGTTAATTATGTTGTTGAGGTGCATTACTCCTTTTATCGGCATGTTTTTCAGAGCCCTGTTGGTAATCCCGTCTGTTCCTGGTGCCTTCCTGGCTGACATAAATCGCAGTATTTCTTTTATCTCTTGTGGTGTCGAAAATCCAAGTATGTCCTAGTTCTCCTCCTGGTCTTCTACGAGTTCTTCTACGGTTTCTTCTACCCTGTCAGAGAAGTCCATATCTTCGTCTGAGTGTTCGTTGAGCATAAACGGTAATTCCAAGTTGTTTTTAAGTGCTTTCGCTCTTTCCTCCTCTTCTTCTTCTTCTTCTTTCTCTTAACTTTAATGCCCTTTGGCACGTATATTTATACTGATTGGCGTAGTTACAACTGCACCAATCAGTTTCGTCCGTTGTGCCTACATCAGGGCACACGGACCGCACCCTAAACGGTACTACTACTACCGGCCGGTCCGGGAATTCCGCTTACGCTGTGACGTCACGGGTATTGCCCGTATTCTCTGACGTCACAGCTCGTATTTTACACAATTTTACTTCAATTAAACTAATTTCACCATTATTTTATGCTCCGACTTACGCAGTTAGGAACATCCCTTTTATATACCAAAAAATCATAGAGGCAACCCTCTAACTACCCCTCTAATTTAAAGTGATATTCACCTTTTTGTGATTCTGACAACATATGTATAATCAATACATCCAAGAAGTTTGACTCATTCAAAATGCCTACTTTTAGAAAAATTAGTTTAAAGAGGAAGCGATTTTTCGTAATTTCGTATTTTTCACCATTTTCTTCAAAATACCTCAGAAATAACTGTGGATACAGAAAAAGTGATAGAGTAACAAATTGTAGCTTTTCCAATGACTAAAATTTCCCCTCGCAAATATTTCCTGAACAGTGAATATTCACCGTGATATAGCCGTTTAAGGCTCTATTTATAAAATAGAGTACACGCATATTTCATATTTTGCTTGGATATTAATTTATAATAGTGAATTTGATATCAAAAATTACTAATAATAGGAAATATACCAGTTTCCATTGGAAATGACTCCCAAATTTCAGAATAAAATTCAAATTTAAATGCACTTTCCGGCCACAACCCGAGGATTTCCGAACGCTACCGATGATACGTGTGATGTCATATCTCTTGTGTTTACTTATGTCAATATGGCCGGTATTGCATTATGTTAGGTGTAGTTGAGTGTTTATATTGTATTGTGCGTGCTTTTTTTATTTCTAAAAGTCAACGTAAAGTGGACATAAATATTCGTTATTTCCGAGTTTATTTTAAAACTTTTGGAAGAATATATTTTATTTACTAGTTCAGTGTTCAGTGACGATTCTTTCATACTTTGTGAGTTAAGATATGGCTAGCGAAGGTTTGGTAAAAGCACAAACTGATAACTTTCCCAAAGTAGACTCACTTAGGCTGCTTGAATTTATGAAGTCAAACAGCTGCTTTAATGCAAAGGAAATAAGAGGAGTTAAATCATTATCCTAAGTACGATTCAAACTATGTTTTATTTATATAATATATACCAACCATATTTCGATGTGTGGTCGTAAGAAAATGATGTTTTCATAGTTGATTCCTATACATATAGGTACATAACCTCAAACCATTTAAGAATAAAAATTACCAGCATAGAAGTAGGTACTTACATTAAAATGGTCTTCACAAACAAAAGTAATGCCCTTCTCTTAAGTGTATTTTTGCTTGCGCCACCAGGTAAAGTAACAAATATTTTGTCTGGAGTTTTAATAGACGTTGATTTACACACTGGAACAATGCAATACTTGGAATACAAAGTTTTCTTTCGGCTTTATCCATTTTTAAAGCTTCCAGAAACAAATTAGGTCACAAGAACTCAGAACGTGATACACGAATGAGAACGTAAACAAATGACGTCACACCATGGGGCAGCCATGTTTATGACGTAAAGTGCGTTTTGGCGGACTTTCAAATTTTATGATTTTTAAAGTCGTTTTAAAAGTGAAGTTTATTTTTTTTTTGAATAGGCATGCAAGGTGTTAGGAGACCCGATAAAGCGTCAATTCCCACCAATAACAAAATTTATGCTTGTACCCTATTGTATCCTCAAGCATAAAACAATACCTAGTTATTTAATTCATCCAAGAATGCGCCCAATCCCAAACTTTCATGCAAATCGATGCTGGACGGAAAAATTGCGAGTTTTTGCCATTTTTTGAGCATCATTTTCTGTACCACTACAGTGAATCTTACTAGAGTAGAATATTTCAAACTTCAAATCCTATCCTTCAGGTTGTAAATCTTCCTAACAGTGAACCTATATATGCCAATGTTAAACAATAAAAATGCCAAGCAATGAAAACGCTTATCTGAATACCACAGGCCTTCCGGAATAAGATCTCTCAGTTTTCAAGAGAAATGTAAATTTTGGCCTAACTAAAAATGACCTTTCTCCAAATAAATACTACCGAGTGTTCAGGTTATATATCTATTACAGTTTCTTAAATTTTAGTTTATTCTACCATCGATTTCTGTCGAATTTGAAGCCATTGGAACAGAAATTACTTTCATAAAAGTAAAATAAGTTCACAGAATAATCGTGTTCAGCCTACGACAAATTCAAAAATTTGTCCTATTCCATTCAGATTTTTTTCATTTTTAGCGTAAGAAGAGCGCGAAGAGAACAGGAATGGATGTCAAAGTTGATTTCATACAAAACGATATTCTCTTTCATGCCTTTTAATTCCTTCAACGCAGTGATGAATCGCCGTAAATTTCGATCGGAAAATTGTTTTATCCTCAAGTAGGTATGCTTTTTGGAATATCTATCGGATGTTGTATCGGATGCCCCTTTGCCAACCTCTGCCTTGGAGACACACGTCCGTATGGGTACATATTTTTCCCAGTATTTTTTACCTGTTATATACAATTATTTGGAACTTATTACAAAAACTACATTCATTGTAGCTTATAGATAAGCTCTGCGTTTGGATTGAGTGTTGTTTACTTTGAAGTAGTCTGTGTGCTGCAGGCGGGAGCACCTTATATAAAAATGAGTGATGGTAGCTTGGATTTGGCAGGACCTCCATCGCAATTGTCAGAGTTTCCCATGATCCCTGAAACAAAAACGGAAGCAGGTATTTGTGCGCTACTAAACAGCCTTATAGCTTCCTCTTGCAGTATATTCACCACACTACTGATTGGTGGGCAAATATTGGTTCAACAATGCTCGTGTACAGTATTGGGTCATTTTGGATTGAAGCCCCAGTTGTTTCCACTGATATTTCTGCATATACCAACAGCAATGTGTGGTTTTCTGGAGGTGAGTATTCCATGAAAACATGTGATCAAAATGTATAACTTTGGTTTTAGGTCTATCAGTGTCATCGTTTCGTTTAACTTGATAATTTGCGTTTTCTGAGTGTCGGACTCATTTATCAACTATATATGAGGTGGTTTTCTCTCTTTCCTATACCGCCCCAGGAAATTTGCCCATGACTAAAATAGCAATGTCCTCTGCGTATCCAAGTCAGTTCCGTGGGAAGGTCGTATACTACACATATGGTTGCCTATATAGATATTTTGTCTATTCTAAAGAGTTGGTTTCATCCAATAGCATATTATATTGTTATCTTTTGTATGTTCATTGTGATATATCCATTAAACTTTCCGTGATTTCATTGGACAATAGAACCAAAATCTTTTGTTATAAATTCACTTCAACGTTTCGATAGCGTTCCGTTATAGAGAATAATTACGATTTCCAAAACTTGATTTCCTACCTAACACATAATTATAATACAACTAAATGCAGGGAAATATATAGCTGATATTGAAGCAAAATGTAGTCAAACTTGGTTAACGATAATGAAAATAGAAATTCTCTATAATCAATTATTCTCGATATCAGGATCGTATGTTTCTTTGAAGGTTCTCTTATGGAATTTTTAGAATTCATATTTTAAAACAAATGTAATTATTTTCCAAAAAAAGTGACATCAATAGCGTTTTCTTAGCTACATTTGTAAAATGAGCAAAAAAGAGCGGACCTCGAGAAAACCGTTTTTGGAGTATGCACCTCACTAAATCCCATAGTAGCATTCACTTCTATCAGAATAACAATATTAAACTAATATTTTTCATCCACCATCAACAGAAATACTACTGTGAATAGACCTCAAAAATTTGAAAACCATTTTTTGCAGTCTTTAAACATCAAAATATTATTGATTATCGACTTGTCGAATTTTTTGTAAGTGTCGTGTAGGGTCAAAAATTGGAAAGAAATCAACTATTCTTGAAAACGGTGGATAAACGCTACCCGAAAATAGCGAAAATCATATATAAAAAACATTACATATATATAAAACTATTCAATTTGTTTAAAACTTCATTATAATTGAACTAATAAATGTTCAATTTAAACTTGTGACGCGTTTTGCTAATACAGAGTAGCGTTATCAAACGAGTGAGGGTGTGATGAATTTTTTTAATGTAAACAGTGCAATCATGCGGAATTTTAAGGATATTGGCACATTTATTAGAATATGTTTACAAGAAAATAAGGTCAAAAGTGCGTAAATACCGAGTTTTACGAATATTGATGACAGTATATAGTGAACAAGTTTACCCGGAAATTCATTTTCAACAATCACACCCCAATAATTATCTTCTAGGTGAATAGATTTAATATGGAAGAATGGTTGATTCCCCGTGAAGAAGTTTTTTTTTATTGTTAATTTTATTTTTAAATATGTAATTATTCTGCTTGATATTAATAACGACAACAGGTAGACGTTTGAAATATTTAGCAGTATATTCATTATTATAGATAATGGTACGGTACCCTTCATGAGGGAGTCCGAATCGCAACATCTACCTATAACAGCATCGTATATTTAAAAAGGGAAACCGTAGCATTATACAAATTGGACATTCAAGAACTGTACGTTTACCACAAAAAAATTAGTGGAAACATAAAATTGGATTGTTATATTTTCAATTTGAAGTTATATAACAGTTTATAGAAATTTTTATTTTCTAGATTTTTT